>PVJX010002396.1:32856-130173 GCA_004027295.1 Dolichotis patagonum
ATATATATTGTGTTATAAATGTGTTTTAAACTCTTATTACCCTTCTACTTTTAGATTTATGTTCTCTGTCCTTAATTTTGTTTTCTTTTTCTTTCCTTTTTTACCATCTCACTTGGTGTCTACCTCTGTTACTAGAATACAAAGCATATGGAAGCCCCAGTTAGTAACTTTACCACCAAGAGCAGGCAAAAGGCCTGAGATACCATTTTATAGCACTTTCAGAACAGCATCATTTCAATGAAGATCCCTAGTATTTGCTTACCTCTAACTATTGGAAAGGTCGGTTAGGTAGAGGCAGGAAGTACCTTTATCTAATAATAAGTAGAAATTCCTAAATGTTTTCTATCTCTTCTTGTTTCTTACTTCATTATCTTTCGTCTGGAAACAGAGTCTTAGCTCTCCTTAATGTGTTTTTGGGGTTCTGTTGTCCCAGGCCAGATTTATAATGCTCTTGTTTTTCTTTCCAACTTGTCATTTGAATCCTCTGTTTTCCCAGTACAGGTTTGAATTAGTTTCTTTAAACCGCAACACAAAACCTCAAGTGACCAATAGTGGTTTCATTATGGTATTTTGGGTAAAAATAAAATCAGATTGAGATACTTGGATTCACCCACCCAGATACATACTCCAAAGGCAAATTCTGTGACTTGAATAAGATAATTTCAAAAGAGTGTAGGAAACCTGGCTTGTAATCTCAGCATTCTGGGAGGCTCAGTTATCAAGATGACAAATCTGAATCCAGTTCAGACAGTGTAACTGATTTAGCCAGATCCTGTCTTAAAAGAACTGGGGATGGGGTACTTAGTTGACTGGGAATTGTAGATCAGTGCAGTTGCCCTGGGGTCAATTGTCAGTATGTCAGGGGGAAAAAAAAAGTGTGAGCCAAAGTAGACCAGAGGGGTGGGGGGAGGGAGAGGAAAGAAGGTTAGGTGTTGGCTAGATTTCCATAGTTTAGTATGCCAAGTATCCATCCCAATGTAATTATACTGGCCAGAGTACAAATAAAGAAGAGAGACAGTAAGCTTCTGAAGACAGCTGGTAACTTTGGTCTGGTCCCATCTATTCTGGTATAAAGGAAGCCAGGGTCTCTGGTATACATTTGTCTGGACAGTAGTGTAGAGGAAATTTATACCACCATACTTTTCAAGCTTTAAAAAGAGCTGGAGAATTTTTAGGACTCTGAAATTCCATTCACCAACTTGCTAACCTTAAATCCTGAGGATTTGGAGGTACCTGTAATCTTAGAAAGGTTGGCTTATTAAGGCTGGGCCATTACTTATATATATACCTTGTGCCTGTTATAGTTCAGAGTGACTTAGTTGGTCCTAGTGAAAGACTGGCATTTGGGGCAAGTGGTCTAAGCTCTAAAAATTAATGAAATAAATAAAGTGGCAGTGTTGCTGTTTCTTGCTATCTTTATCAGAATACAGTACTTGATTGGATTGATGTAAAAGTATGTTGACAAAAGAATTAGCGTGTAAATTAAGTTCCTACATCTCAGTGGTATATCACAGGTACCTTTTTTAATACAGCAGAACATTAGCAGGAGGTAGAACTGTGTTCATTGATTGTTTTGTGTGTGTGTGTGTGTGTGTGTGTGTGTGTGTACCAGGGATCAAAGTCGCAATCCTGTGCTTGCCGGGCAGGTGCTTGTGCCACTGAGCTAAATCCCTAGCCCTGTTAGTTGATTCTTGCTTCTTATATTCCTTACGTGTGCCATATCACTTAAGGATAAATAATGACAACTAAGTAGGACAGAAGACATGAGAACTGCCATACTTGGTCAGGCTTGTGGTTCATAGACACCAAGCTCCTTTCCCTAATAGAAGCATTGGAGGATGGTTCAGAGAGGAAGTGTCTTTTTTTTTCAGTATCAACCTGTATCCCCTCATGAGGGTAATAAGGGTTTTGTTGTTGTTGTTGGGGTTTTTATTTTTTTGTTTTATTAGGCTAAGTCTTACTATGTAGTCTAGGGTGGTCTTGAATTTACTATGTAGCCTAGGCTGGCCTAGAACTCACTGCCATCTTCCTGCCTCAGCTTCCTGAGTGCTGGGATTATAGGGGCTGGGATTATAGCCATGTCTGGCCAAATTTTTAAATTTTGAGCATATGATAAAATACAGGGTACCAACCTGTTTTGTTTACCAGCCTGTTTTGCTTTTTTTTTGTTCCAGAGGTACCATCAAGATTTCCTAGATTTTGCTCATATTCCCTGTTTCTCAAGAATTCTTTGGGGGCTGGGGGTTTAGCTCAGCCACATAAGCTCTTGCCTTGCAAGCGTGCAGTCCTGAACTCAATCCCCCATACCGGATTTTTTTTTTTTAAAAAAAGAGCATTCTTTGGATAAACAGGGTTTTTTGGGGGGTTTGTTGTTGGTTTTTTTTGTCTTTTTGAGACAGGGTTTTCCTATACAGACTGAATTAACAGTTTTTAAATGTTTATTGTCTAGTATACCGAAATTGTCTAAAGCAAAAAATAATGGGAACTTGCCAGTGTAAAAAATCTTAATGGCAAAATCATTTTTTGAAAAATTTGAGTATCTACCATATACTAGTTGCTTACATTAATGCAACAGGTAGTTACAGAACTTCTGCAGTGCTATCTAGAAGTGTTTCATGAACGTAGATTTTATTGTTCCTGCCTCCATAGAGTGCTTTCTAGTTATAAAGAAATATGTAAGCAAATTATAACAAACAATTGTCTGGTTAAAATTATATAAATGCACTAGAGGAAAAATATCTTCTTTAGTAAATTTTTAGTAAATATCTTTCAGCCGCTGTTCAAAACAAAAATTTTTATTTCTGCTTACCTTAGCTGGAGTGGCTTTTATGCCATTGGGTTCTGATCAGTTCTGACTCCTAATGTCTTCTGAGTTAAGTGTTACAGGAAATTATCTTATCTGAGGTGTAGTGGGTGAGAGTTCATTGTTCTCAGCAAGGCTTTTCTTTGTATGGGACTGCATTGCAGGATGTTTGGCATCTTGCTCCCCAGGTAATAAATATGAGTAGCACTACAGCTGCTGTGACACCCGAAAAAGGCATTTTCATACATTTATTTCTAAACACTGCTTGGTGGCTGGTATTGCCCTGGATGAAAGCCATTGGCTGTACTGTCAGAATTCTTGGAAGGAGTTCCTGAACAAATTCTCTAGGACAGACTGGAAGTAGGAGGTGCTTGAGACTTGGGCTGACCCAGCGTTTTTTGGTGTCTGCTTTGTGTTTTTGTATTCTTTAGGTATTTTGTAACTGCTCTCAATCCTATTCTGCATTTTTTTTTTTAAGGCAGAGAGGGAAGTAATGTCTGTTGGGTGCTTTATGGAGTAGAATTATAATTGGCATTTTATACAAATGTACTTGTCATTTAAACTGTCTCATATCTTTACTAAAGATAAATTTTTTTTTCTTCACATTACTAGGAATTGGACCTCAGAAAAGCACTTTTAACACAGAGCTACATCCCCAGCTTCCTTTTTAATCCTGTTTTTGAAATTGTCTCACTAAGTTGCCTACGCTTGCCTTAAACTTTCTTTCCTTGTGCCCCAACCTCTTAAGTAGCTGGGTTTATAGGTATGTGCCCAGGAAACAAATTCTTTGTATTTATTTACTTATTTATTGAGACAGGGTCTTGCTCTATAATTCAGACTGGCCTTAAACTCACCATGTAACTCGGGCTGGCCTCAAGTTTATGTAATCTCATGCCTGAGTCTCCTGAGTATTGGGTTTATACATATGAGCCATTTCACCTAGCAGCAAACAAATTTTTAATCTGTTTTTACAAGTGGTTCTAATGTCATGGGATGAAGTGATTTGCACAAAGGCATGTTGAATGCTGGGTATAGTGGCATATACCTGTAATCCTAGCACTCTTGGGAGGCTGAGGCAGGTGGATCATTGCAGGTTCAAGACCAGCCTGAACTGCACAGCCAGACTGTATCAAAAAGACGGAAAAAAAAGAAGTCACAAAGGCATGTCAAACCCTATACTTTATTTTCTTTTTAAACAGTGTAACCTACTAAGTGTGGTGATACACTTTTATAATCCCAGCACCAGGGAGTTGAAGCAGAAGGATCACAACTTTTAGGCCTGCTTGAGCTCTACATAGTGAGACCTTGTCTCAAAAAACAAACTAGCAAAAGCCAGATGAGATGGCACACATCTGTAATACCATGGGAGGCTGAGGCAGGGGGATCACTCCCAGTTCCATGCCACCTTGGGCTCCATAGTGAGTTCAAGGTCAGCCTGAACTATATAGCAAGAGTCTGTCTCAACAAACAAAAGAAACATACAACCTTAGCTTGACCAGTATGATAGTACAAGGGTAGGAGATGTAGCTCAGTGGTATAGTGCTTGCCTAAAATGCACCAAAGCCCTTCATACTATAAGGGGTGGGGGCATAATCTTCATTTATGTGATTGTCAACCAGTCCCTAGTTGACTACTTAGGGCTTTTGGTCTTGAGTGCAGATATTAATTAATATGAGAGCAGATATTAATTGTTCTAAGTTTCTAAACTTTACTACTAGAATTTGGAATGCATGGAGTGGTGATAGCTAATAGTGTTATAGGACACAGCTAAACGGCAGTGAATTAAACACAGATACTCTTAGAGTTTGTATTCTGATCTATGACACAGACATTAAACAAGGTAAGTAAGAAAACTCTGTGTTTAGGAGAAAAGTTACACGGTCACCAAGTATAGAAGCACACAGAATTAAAAATGTGATAAGCCGGGCATGGTGGTATATGCCTGTAATCCTCGCATGCAGGAGGTTGGGGCAGGATATCACCATGAGTTTGAGGCCAGCCAGTGATACATAGTGCTACACAGCCTTTCTCAAAAACAAACAACAAGCAACTCTAGATGAATTCACCAAAATGGCCACACTGAAGTGATAATTGATACGAAGGATGGAACTATACTAATTTGGGAGAAAGAATGTTTCAGGTGTAGGGCTCAGTGAATTCAAATTCTCTGAGCCTGGTACATGTCTAGCTAGATTGAGGAAAAGTACTTTTTCTTCTTAACTCATTCCATGTACCCCTGAAGGTGCTTTTATGGTACCTGCCATCTATATGATTTTACTTTCCGCAGTTTCAGTTAACTGCAGCCAACTGTCTGAAGTATTAGATGGATAGAAAACTCTGACTTGTTTTGAAAACTCTGTATTTTGAGAGATATAACTTTATTACACATAACTTTATAGTATATTGCAATTTTTGTATTTTGTTGTTATTGTTAATCTCTTAATGTACCTACCATATAAATTAAAATGTGTCTCAGGTATATAGAATGGGAGAAAACATAGGGTTTGATGCTGTCTGTGGTTTCAGCTAAGCGTTTGGTGTACTATTACTTGTATTTTCTTGATGAGAAAATTTAAAGAAGTGGAAGGCATTGCTTGGGAGAGTGTTTAAATCACCCCCAGGGACTGGTCTTGTACATCCCCAGAGCATTTCCTTTTAGCATGGATGGGGATAAGAATTATAAAGCCCAGGGCTGGGGATTTAGCTCAGTGGCATAACTAAAGTGCCTGCCTTGCATGTGCACAGTTGTGAATTCGATCCTCAGTACCTATAAAAAAATACAATATTTTAAAAAAAAGAATTATAAAGCCTATATAGTTTCATTCTCTATGATAATTTTCTCCTACTTTTTTTTCTTTTTTTGGTCTTTTTGAGACAGCATGTCTGTGCAGGTCAGGCTAGTCTTGGGCTCACTCTGTAGCCCAGGTTGGTCTCAAACTCACAACAATCCTCCTACCTCAGCCTCCTGAGTGCTGGCATTATAGGAGTGTGCCACCATGCCCAGCTTTTTAAAAAATTTTTATTTTTTTATTTTTATTTTTTTAAAGATAGAGATTCACTGTGTAGCCCAGGTTGGCCTTAATGCTCAATCTTTCTGCTTCAGCATTCTGATTGCTAGATTAGAGGCATGGATCATTATGCCCCAATTTTTTCTTCTTCTACTTTTAAAGTGGGAAAGTTTTTTTTGTATACATTTTTCTGTCTTCACGAAATTTATATTTGTTTTCTTGTCAAGGACAGAGATAGTAAACAAGGAATAAATAAAGCATACACTATGTTAGTGCTACATGGTCAAGTGAGCACATTAGGAACCTACTACAAGACTTTGGAAAACCTTGGCTTTGACTGAAAATGCTGCTCAGCTGGACATTTGGGAATCTGAGGCACATTCCTGATTTTTCTCTGCTGGCCAGCCACTGTTTTTAGACCACTGCTGGGCTAAGGAAACTGAACATACATCTGAGTTCTAAAGTCACTCTGTTCTACAGATAGAAGGTTTAGAGAGAGGCCTTGGAGCCCAAATGCTCCTAGACTGGACACAAGTTTCTTCTGAGATTAAAAATACAGACAACTTCCTTACCTCATCCGGTGAAAATGCTGATTCATACATAATCTGGAGGGCTGGACTGGATTATGGTAGTTGAGGTTGAATTGCAGCAAGGTTCACTACTTTGCTTGTCTTTCTAGGACATTGGCCTGAGAATTAGTATTGGAATGATTAGTACTCTTCCTAGGTTAGTACTCTGCCTTATTTTTTTTACCTTTTTTGAGACAGGGTTTTACCATGCAGTTCAGGCTGGCCTTAAATCTGCTAAAATCCTCCTGCTCAGGCCTCAGTGCTGTGATTACAGAATTGTACTACCACACTCAGCTACCTTACTCTTGAGAGTTAAGAGGATGTTTTATTTTATCAGATGGCATTATTTAATGTCTTTTGGGGCCTTATTGTTTTTGTAGCTCTAGGTTTGTTTGTTGTTGTTGTTATTATTATTATTATTATTTTTGGTATCAGGAATCAAACTCAGGACCTTGCACTTGCCAGGCAGGCACTGTGCCACAGAGCTACATCCCCAAACCCAAGATCTAGGTTTTAGACAGTACCTGAAGAGGAAAGACTTCTCTCCAAAAGTTGTTTGGTCTCCTCAGAGACTTTTATAACTCATTGGAAATATGGAGAAGTTGATTGCTAAATGTGCTTTTAGAAAAGAAGTGATCTTCACTTTAGGAAGAGCCTTTCCTCTGTAGGTAGTGAATGAAAATGTTATGGGTGAAAAGAAAGATTTTGTTGAGAAATTCAATAGTTTGGTGGTGTAACTGCTTTATTTGAAGAGCTGTTTCTGGTGCTAAATAAGAATAAAGAAGTACCAACCACCTGGTTGTGGTTTTTCTGGCATGCCACTTTGAGGTGGACAGCTGTGAAGTGGTTATTTCAGTTGGCCCTCATAATCTGTTGTTTTGTTTTTTTTTACATTTTTAATTTTATTTAAAGAGAAAAAAAGCAAAACAGAAAAAAGGGTAGAAATAATACAGAATTTCAGAAAAAACCAGTAAGAAATCACTAGTTGATAAATTACATATTGTTTTCTTAGAAATAGTTGTTCATGTTACAAAATTCAGGCATACAAAGTGGACATTCAAACAGTGAGGCTGCAAACAGTTCTGTTCAACGATCCAAAAAAACTTAGTAATACAGTTATCAATCCTATACACTTAAACATACATGCAGTTATATCCTTTAGAGCACTTTCTTTCCCTCCTTTTGCTTTTTAAGTCCATTATCTGTTTAGTTATATCATATTTCTGCTTGCTCAGTATCTTATTGATCTGTTTTGTTGTTATTTCCTTTTTAATCACAATCTGTTTGAGTTTTGATAGATGATGTCAATGTTTCTTTGCTGTTTAGTCCCCCACACCCCCTTACCTTGGTGAGTTTCCTGATCTTCTGGTCTGGAAGGATAGAGCACTAGTGCTTCTCACCTGAGCCAGGACATGAAGGGGGCCTTTTCTTTCTTTTTTTAACATATTTGAAATTTTTTATTGGTTGCATTTGAGGATTGGTACAGACATTTCACTTTGTACACAATTTTTTTTTTTTTTTTGGTATCAGTATGCGAGATCGAACTCACGACCACACACTTGCAAGGCAGATGCTTTATGCCACTGAGCTAAATACCCGGCCCCTAAAGGGGGCCCTTTCTGTAGCACTTTGGTTACAGTGTTGGGATGGCAGAAGCTGAGGTCTGGTTTCAGTGCCTGTTGGGATTCCCTCAGGTTGAGGTGATATCCTAGAAATGGGCTCTTCTTACTCTATTTGGAAACTTTTTGGGGTGGCAGTAAGTCGTTAGTGATTTTTCTCGCCAAAGAGTGACTTATTCAGAATTTGAAGTAGAACTAGAATGAAGGAATTATTTTCTGTGTCTTGTGAGGTAGAAAACTGGGATGTGGTTCCTAGGTTATGAGTGATGAGAATCATAGGCCGAGTGAATTTGGTTTGCTGGGTCAGTTGTTGGTATGTCTGATGAAATTTACATTTTCCTGTCATAACTTAGCTTCAGGAAGTCTTCATTTTTTTATTTTTTCTTTTCAAGACAAAAGGGGTCTCATTATGCAGTTCTGGCTGGCCTTGAGTGCACTTTGTAACCCAAGCTGGCCTTGAACTCCTGAGGATCCTCCTGCTTCAGCCTCCCAAGTGCAAATGTCACCATGCCTGGCAGGAAGTCTTTAGGCCCAGTGGTACACGCCTGTAATCCCAGCTGCTCAGAAGGTGGAGGCAGGAGGATCACATGTTAGAGGCCTGCCTGGCCAATTTAGTGCGATCCTGCCTCAAAATAAGAAAGAAAAAGGGCTGGGATCTATCTCACTCATTGATACTTGCCAAACAAGTTTTTGTGCAAGGATTCCATCCCCAGTACAAGAAAAAAGAATCTTTACTGTTGTCTTTCATGAGGCCAGATAAAAGGTTGATTATCTCTTATTTCCCAGGTCACATAGTCATGTATGAACAGTTTAAAAAAAAAACAAAACTAGACTGCTTATTGTAGGAGACTGTAGGTAGTAGGGATAAAACTAAAACAGGCAGGTTTCTGGAGTGTTTCTTTTCAATTGAAAAGGAGTCTTTTGAATAGTCTTCAAAGCTATCACCTGTTGGAGGAACAGAAGTAAAAGGATAAGGTGTCATTAGATACCAATGTTTGTGGCTGGGAGAGAGAAGGGACAGTGGGAATGATTTATGCTGGTTAACTCATGTGTACTGGCGGTACAAAGGGTGTTCTTTTGTAGACGTCTACTCTATTCTAAGATCTAAGTGAGCCTGGTGGAGCTGGCAGGAAAGTGAAAGCTCCTTGGTTGCAAGAGGCCTTAATTTTTTTATTTGTCCCTCTCTGGAATGCCCCTTAACAGGGGAGGGTCCTCTAAGGGAACTGGATCAACAGCTGCTGCAGTCTCTGGAATCACAGGAAGCAGAGGCCCGCTGCCTTTGTATAGGAGATCCACAGCCAGACAATAGTTTGTGCTGGTGGGGCCATGTGGCGAGTCATGTGACCTGGGGCTGTTTTCTGCTGGGGTCCTTACCCATCTGTTCTCTCAGCTCTTTCTGGGTTATCAGGCGCCAGTCCAAGTCCTCCCAGGCAGCCAGCTTCATGGCCAGAGATTACAAGCACTAACCTTCCTGGCAGGGGCGGTGTGGCTTCGAGTTTATGCAGATTAGCCATGTGTTTCTCACTTCAAGGCGTTCCACAGGAAAAGGCTTTTCCTGTGTTTGGCTCTCAGTGGGCAGTTCCCAGCTTACTGTACTGGGACTCAGCAAGCAGCAGGCACGCACGAGAGGGATCACAGCACACTGGCCCCCCTCTCCCATTCCACCTCCAATACTACGTCACCACAACACAACCACTTGCGCTCTCATACTGTTGGTGTCATTCATTCCGTGCCAAGATTGCTTTAAAAAATTCCCTTGGCCCCAGTTCAAACAGGAGTACAGCTGGGATGTGTTAGATTTTAGGCAGTCTGCCCTCAATTTGAGATGAGTTATAAATAGCAGTGCCGACTTCCTTAACTACCGCTCTCTGAGGTAAAATACAGGTTAATTACTGTGGGAATCAATTAGGGGGTTCTTTCAGTTAAAGAGCCAGGGATGCATTTTTTTATTGTTATCAAAAGTCATACAACAAATCTGGCCAGGGGTAAATGGAAAGCACAAGGAGTAAGAAATAATTTTTAAATGTCCAAAATCCAAAGTTATGCCTCTAGGTTTTTGCTGGCCCCAGCTAGTTGGCATTAGGGTAGGGGTAATAGAATAAGTATGTAAGTTGTGGTTCAGACTCTGTTCTGGATGCCTTTTTGGCAGCCCCTGCCTCACCCCTCTTTTACTCCTCCTAGTTCTTGGCGTTGTTAGATACTGAATCTGCCCCCTTAAGGTTGCTGCCTGACCACTTCCTTTCTGTGTCTTTGGAATAGGGCTAGGGCTTTTCCTCTCTTTTACTGTTACTGGACTGTTTCTCTTTCGTGGTGCCACTACTACACAGTATACTTTGATGAATGATAACACATCCAGCTTGGAAGTTTGCATGCTTAACTTTTTCCTGCTTTCTCCTCAGTCAGTCATGTTTAAGTGGAGGATTTGCAGCTGTACATTATCTGTGAGTGACCAGAAACGAATCACTTTTGATTATATGACACTTAGACTGGAACCACCTTAAAGTTTTGTCTGTTATATCTCAATATCCTCCGAAAGTCATTGTGACTTTCCTTGGCACAATAAATTGTAAGGGATTCCAGTAGCTAACTGGTTGGGAGAGGCTTGTAATTCCGTTTGCTTGGAACAGGGCAACTCTGTGCAAGTGGTTAGTCTGCAAGCTGTTTTGTTCTGAATAAATTCAGAAGGACAAGCCTGCTAGGCATCCTTGCTTTGATGTCCTTAAACATCTTTTGATGCATTTCATTTGGCAGGCATTTTATAACATGGCCAGTGATCTGGAAGGAGATAAATGGTAGATGGGGATGAGGAGTTTTCTTTTCCTCTTTTTTATTTTTATTTTTTTATGAATGCAGGAACGTATATAGCAGGGGGCCTGACTTCACTGATCTAGAGGCAGCATTTTCCTCTCAATTATGTGTCTCTGTGGCAGAGCCTTTGCTTTTGAAGTGTAATCACAGTAATCTACTCCTGTGGTTTCCCATTGAAAGGATTTCCTTTCTGTCTTTCCCAGAGTGAAATCTTTGGCTCTTTGCAGTTAGTGTTTGGTGTTCCCCATCCTCTGCCTTGTGCCTGCAGAATGCTGATAGTAGCTTTTGTATCTTGCATGTAGTAGGGGTTTTTCTATTCTAAAACAGCTACTTTCCAATAGAAGTGATTAGTGAAGATTTAAGGTCCTTTTCTGTTATGACAGATTGCATGGTGGCATTTCATCTATAACTGTAAATTACAAATTTTCCACAGTGATTTTAAGTGTCAGAAGTATGAGTTAGGTCCCTGCCCTCCTCCTCTTCTGATATGAGCAGATATTTAACTTTAACATGCAACCAGGCTAATGTGATTGTTTGAACTGAATATTTTTTAGTTTGCTAAATAAGCACATGTTCTCTTGATTATATAAGCCTTTGGTGAGAGGTTAGAGTCAGAAATCTGATGTCCAAAAAAAGAGAAATGTCTTTATTTTTAGAAAAAGAATTTCTTTGGCTAACATTTATTTTGGGGCGGCAAAGATTTCCTAAAATTGAGACTGGAGAGTTCTTGAATCCTTTACCAGCTCTCAAGTAAGTAGCTGTGTTCATTTGGGCCTATAGCCTCCCCGATGTGAGAGAAACATTGCCTTGCCTTCATCCTTTTGTTTTTAAGCAGTGTTTGGGGATGCCTGTGCAATTTGGAAATCCCCTGTAGTATAGTGTAGTACTAGTCTTAAAAAGTACTTGTTCTCCCATGACTTGCTGTCTCCCTTTCTTCTGTGTAGTCTAGTCCAGATTTTGTGTATGTGTTAATGAGATTAAATCCAGGTATTGCTGAGCTACATCCTCAGTGCCACCCCCACCCCATCTTTTTTTGAGACAGAATCTTGCTTAGTTGTCTAGAATGGCTTCAAACAAGGTTCCTCCTGCCTCAGCCTCCTGAGTAGCTGGCATTGTATAAACATGTGTCACTGTACCTAATTGTAATGTTTTTCTGTCCTTGGAAGTTATGAACTATTTTAGAGTTAGCTTTAGGGCATGCTTTTGAACTTGTGGCTGGATGTTTTGATGGGCTTTCTACCCATACTGTCTCTTACCCTTTTTTTTTTTTTTTTTTTTTGGTTCGGTAGCGGGGATCGAACTCACGACCTCACGCTTGCCAGGCAGGCGCTTAAGCCACTGAGCTAAATCCCCGGCCATCTCTTACCCATTTTTTACAATAACTGATATGAAAAAAAAAAAAACAATAACTGATATGTAGCTCTGCATTTAAGTGGTTAGAAGGACTTTGAAGATAAAGTATCTGAACTCTGGCTTCCCAGAACTTAGTTTTAGCCAGGAACCATGGTGTGTGCTTATTTTCTAGCTACCCTAGGGCCAGGGTAAGAGGATGATTTTAACATAGGAATTCAAGGTCAGTCTGGGCAATAGACTTAGCAAGAATCCATCACACCCATCCTCCAAAAAAGGACTTTAAGAAATGCAGCTTGTTGGACTAGCTAGCTAGAATTGTTAAATCTATGATGTTGACTATGTTTACAATAGGGCATTTAGAAATGTGAGGTTGTGTAGGCATGGTATCACACACCTATAATTCTAGCACTCTGTGAGACTGAGGCAGGAAGATTGCAAGTTTGAGCCCAACCCAGGCAATTTAATGAGACATTGTCTCAAAATGTAAAAAGAAGCCGGGTGTGGTGGCACACTCCTGTAATCCCAGCGTTTGGGAAACTGAGGCAGGAAAATCATTTGCAAGTTCGAGACCAGCCTAGGCTACAAAGTGAACCAAAGGCCAATCTGAACTGTGTAGTAAGACCCTGTCTCAAAAAAATAATAAAATAAAATAAAATAAAATAAAATAAAATAAAATAAAATAAAATAAAAAAAAAAACAAAGCCAGAGATGTAGCTCAGTTTAAAGGCCCTGGGTTCAGTACCCAATAGAGGGGTGAGAGAGCAAAGTGTGCTGAAAATGTGTGAAGTAGCTTCATATTGAAAGATTGAGTTTCTGCTGCTGTTACTGGCAAGAGGGCTGGCCAACGTGCCATTGCATGCACCTGGGCATTTTTATATTGGTGGATGGTAAAATGACACCGAAAAAGTGTGTAGAACTGGACCACATTGTAGAGTCAGGTAGAAACAAAATTTATTATTAGTAATAGCCACCATTTATTATTTAAATACCAAGCAGTATACAAAGTTAATACTTTTTTTTTTTGAGATAGGGTCTTGGGATATATAGTAGTTTATACTGGCCTTGAGCTCAACTGTGATGCTTCTGCCTCAGCCTTCCTAGTGCTGGGATTACAGGTGTGCACCACAGTGCTCAGCTGTTAATTTGAAGAACTGATATGATTCAGAATCAGTGAAAGAGCTAGGATTTAAACCAAAGTCTTAGCAAAATTACTATGCTGTTTGCTCTTTCTTTGTGATGATACTGTACAGGGTTTAATAGGAAGTTTGGAGCTATTGAGCAGTGAATGATGAACGTAACTTAAAAACATTGTTCTAGAACTGCATTGTCAAATGTGATAGCCACTAGCCATTGTGAGTTTAAATTAAAGATAAATAAAAATGATCCAGTACCTGTCATTTTACATTTAAAGTACCTAATATTCACATATCACAGAAAAATTTATTGAGCAGCGCTTCTCTACATCACTGGTTCTAGATAGTAGTATACAACAGAATCATTTAAGAATTTTAATGGAAGAACTAGAGAGAAGCCCAAGAGCTCCCAAACCCACTTACTCAGAATCTCTAGGGAGAGGCCCAGCCATTTGTGAAGCTTCACAGAATATTCTGATCTGTAGCTCCAGCTAATAGATACTGCTCTAGAAGCTCCATAGTAACCATGGTAATGAGTGCCCCTCATGTTGTGAGGAGGGCTAGACTGACAGAGATACTCCAAGCAGGTTGGTCTGTCTGTTGAGCAAATGTATGTTCACTTGGACACCACATGAATAGAAGCTGCAGTATGAGATGAGGATCTTGGTGTGATACAGCCATGTAAGCGCACAAGCTCTTTGCAGAGCTGCATTGCCAACTATATTGAGAAAGGCAGCATATATTATTGGTAGCTCTTATATCGATGCAAGATTAGGTTAAAAATTGTTAGTGTTATTGGAAATAGCCCTTAATAATAGTAACTTGTGACAGTTTAGTAATTTGGTACAGTTTTACTGTGATTCTCTACAGTTAGGGAGGGGAGTACTCTCATCATTATTATTATTTTGGTTGAGATTTTAGTTGTATTGTAGTTTAAAACTCTTCCTGTCTCCTTTTCCTCTTAATATTTGGAAAAACAGCCATCATGGAGTATTATCTTAGTTATTTTCTTTTATGACATTTCTGTTATATGACTTAGTTTTTTTGTTGTTTTGTTTTTGTTTTGTATTTGAGGGGGCAGTACTGAAAATTGAAGCTGGGGTCTTTGTACTGAGCTATATCTCCAGGGCCCCAGTCCCCATGGTCACCCCTCCCCCTTTAATTTGAGACAAGATCTCAGTAAATTGCTAAATTGCCTCAAGCTGGGCTTGAATTTGAGACACTTTTGCTTCTGTGTCCCAGAGTGATGGAATTATAGATTGCTTGGTCTTGGCCTTGAGGAGGGGGTAGATTGTGGTGCTGGGGAATATAGACCCTTGCACATGCTAAGCAAGAAAAAATATTGTTTGCTTTCTGCTTTATTTGTACTAGTTTTTGAGACAGGGTCTTGCTTTGTAGTTTAGTCTGACCCTGAACTATATATAGTCCAGGCTGGCCTCAAACTCACACCAGTACTCTTTCCTCAGCCTCCTGAGCACTGAGATTACAGGCATGCACCACCATACCCAGCTCTTCTCCTTTATTTTGGAAGTTTTTCTGTTCCTTAAGGTCTTGTACACATTAAAAAAAAATCCTACACATTTAAATTATAGAATAATTTATTAATTATGGAATAAGAGCTGGAAAGGGCTCTACCACTAATCTAGATCAGTGGTTCTTAAAGTATGGTCCCTGGACCAGGGGTATCAGCATCACTTGGGAACTTGATACAGGTGAGTTAGGCCTCATCCTGAACCTACTGATCCAAAAACTCTGGAAGGGGTCTTAGAGCTGTTTAACAAGCCTTCCAGTTGATCTCAATGAATACCAAATTTGAGAACCACTAAATTTCACTTGAGTTAATGATATGAAATACAGTACTAATACTATATCTGTCTTCCATCCCTAATTTAAGATCAGTTTCAACCAGACATATTGATGCATGTCTATAACCCCAGCACTTGAGAGGCTGAGGCAGGAGGATTGCAAGTTCAACTCCTATCTAGGCAACTTAGTAAAAAACCCTTGTATCAACATAAAGGACTGGGAATGCCATCTATGAGTTAGATCATTAGTACCAATAAATAAGTAAATAACTCTATTTCACATAACTAAGTTTTATATCAGGCCCAAGCCTACTCTCTGGGTGTATTGAAGAGGTATTTAGGGAAGTCCTCCCTACCCATCCACATCACCAATAGATACAGGTGTCTCTGGCAAAGAAAGAGTGCTGTGGCTTTGGAGCTTTGTCCCATGCAGTTATAATAGGATAAAGGCATATTCAAAAGTGATGAATTGATCGAATTATTAAAAAACAGAGAAGAAAGCTATGCTTATAGACCAGTGATTTGAACTTGACTTCAGTGGGTAGTGCTGTACTGTTTTGTTTTGTTTTTTGTACCAGGGGAACCCAGTGTCTCTGGCGTGCCAGGCAAACACTTTGCCACTGAGCTGTATCACCAACCAGCCTGTTTTGTTTTGTTTTGTTTTGTTTTGTTTTGTGTTTTTTGAGACAGTGTCATGCTATGTAGTTGAGGGTGTTCTTGAACTCATTCTCTAGCCCAGGCTGGCCTTGAACTTGGAGCAATCCTCATGCCTCTTTAGTGCTGAGATTACAGGTGTGTGCCACCATGCCTAGCTGCTTTTTATTTTGTATTTTGAAGCAGAGTCTTTTTAAGTTGCCCAGACTGGCCTCACATTTGGAATCCTCAGGCTTCAGTCCCCTAGGTGTCTGGAGTTACAGGCATTCAGTACCATCCCTGGCTATATGTATCTTGTTCTTTATGTTCTATCTTCCTTACGGCCTCAAATCCTTGCATATTAAAGGAAATGAACTTTTCACCTGCGATGAACTGGCTCTAAAATCAGAGTTACTATTCTCTCAATGACTGTTACTTAGCCTGATGCTTATTTGAAGAAAGCATAACTGCTTGCGCCATAGTGCATATAGGCCAGGAATGTACAAAGAGAAAGAAAATTCCATTGTTGGAAGACTAGAAACATCTGGCTACTATGTATCTGAAGTTTCAATCATAGTATTGAAGGATCAATTCTGATGTTGAACAAGTTCATAGCAGTGCATAACAGCCATCTCCTCTCCATATCCTCTGGTTTCTGTACCATAGAGGACATATATTAATTGTTCTATACCTGGCTTATCCCTTGAATTCCAGTAGTTCTCACATTTACAAAGTAGTTTTTAGTTCATGAGATACTTTCACAAACAGGTGGTATTTTTATTTTATATATGATAAAATTAGATGTTTCAGGAGGGTTAAGTGACTTCTTCAGTGGCTACATAGGTGTATCCTATTACTTTTTCATAGTACTTTATCATTTCCTATGGGGCATGCAGACTTCAGAAGACTTCAGTAATTAAGTTATATATTTATGTTGTACAGAGGTGGTGGTCAAAGCTTCAGGTTAATGAAATGTTCTTTATTTTGTAGCCATCCAGTCCAATGGATCAGATGGGCAAGATGAGACCTCAGCCATATGGCGGGACTAACCCATACTCACAACAACAGGGACCTCCATCAGGACCGCAGCAAGGGCATGGGTATCCAGGACAGCCATATGGGTCCCAGACTCCGCAGCGGTACCCAATGACCATGCAGAGCCGGGCACAGAGTGCCATGGGCGGCCTCTCTTATGCACAACAGGTAGATGGTGACCTTGATTACTTTGACTCTTGTTTCTGTTCAGAATCTGGTTTGTTGAGCATTAGAATTGTAATATATCTTTGGCTTCTAAACTTGATAGGAGCACAGGCAAGCTAGTTCAGCTAGTTGCAGTGTGTTAATAATAAAGGCCAAGGTCGTGGGAGCACCACCCTGTGTAAGGTCCAAAGAAGAGTGCTCCCTGCCCACAGCAGGCTGTATATGTCAGAGAGAGACACCCTCCTCCATTTTTTAAAATCTCACTGTGCAGTTCAGGGTGGCTTAAACTCACTATGTAGCCCAGGTTGGCCTCAGACTCACAGAGATCCTCCTGCCCCAGCCTCCTGAGTGTTGGGATCACTGGGGTACGCCACCACACCCTGTGAATATCTTTTTATTTTTTTTTTTTTTGG
The DNA here is from genome assembly GCA_004027295.1 of Dolichotis patagonum. Lineage (NCBI taxonomy): Eukaryota > Metazoa > Chordata > Mammalia > Rodentia > Caviidae > Dolichotis > Dolichotis patagonum. The sequence continues at coordinate 50,201 of PVJX010002396.1, forward strand.
TCCTGGGGATCGAACTCCCCCCTCCCCTCAAAAATAAAAAACAAAGAAAAAAAAACATGCCTTCTACATGTTAAGCACATGTTCTAGCACTCCATACACTCATCCTGTCTTTTTTTTCTTGACCGGACTATACCCACCAAGTGGTGTTCTCTGAAGGAGCAGGAGGAAAGAATTGGCAGTGGCTGAGCACCTGTCCACTGCTAGTACAAAGAAAACCATTCATGCCATGTGCCCTGGGGACAGCAGAGGCCCTTCATGTTTTTCAGGGCCTTTAACATGTCAGCTGTCTAGGTTAAAACGAACATTTTAGGAAGGACCGGAAGTGGAAGAAAAAGGGAGGACAACAATAAAGATGCCGACAGTACTGTTGGAGATTTTAAGATTTTTTCTCATCTTTTGTTGGATCATCCACAGAAGTACCTTCTTCTTCTTCTTTTTTTTTTTAATGATGCTGGAGTTCAAATCCAGAGTGTCGTGCTTGCTTGGCAAGTGCTCTACCAATACCCTCACCCCTGTATTATCATCTTTTTATTGCATTATTTATGTTGACAGAATTTTCTACCATTTGTATCTCTATGATACATATACTGAAACTGGTGAGACATAAGACTATAAAACCTAAAACTTGGGGCTGGGGGTTTAGCTCAGTGACATAAATGCCTGCTTGGCAAATGTGAGGTCGCGAGTTCAATTCCTGGCACCAAAAAAAACAAAAACAAAAAAACCCCTAAAACTACTTCTAAGACTAAAGCAAAGAATGCCCTTAAACACAGCAAATGAGATACTTTCACTTGTTTTGTTTTTGTTTTTATACTACTAGGAATAGAACCTGGGGCTTAACATACACTGGCAAGAACTCTACCACTGAGCTATTCCTCAAGTTTACTTGCCTCCTCCCCTCCTCTCCCCCTCCTTTCCCTCCTCTCCCTTCCCTTTTCCTCCTCTCCCTTCCTTTTCTCTTCTCTCCCTCCCCCTCCTTTTCCTCTCCCTCCCCTTTATCGCCTCTCCCTCACCCTTCTCCTCCCTTCCCATCCTTTCATCCTCTTCCCCCTCCCCTCCTCATTTTTCCAGTGAGAAAATTGAGGGGACAGGTTGGAATTTGAGGTGGAGAACATGGGACTACTTACCAGACATATCCACAATGCCTAAAATGGTGTCTGGGATAAGTAAGCATATGGGGCCTCAAATATTTTTAAAATAAAGACTGAATGAAGAGAGAACCAAAGTAGCTTAATAATTTGCTTGGTATGAGTTAGTAAACTCTAAGTTTTCAGATGACTGAGCCAAGCTGCTATTGAGTCTTTGTTGTGGCTGAGATATTAATTCTTAACACTTATAAAAACTCTCTAAGCCATGAGAAAAGAATAGCTCATGGATCAAAATAGCTGTTCTTGAACTCATGTAAGTTATGCAGATATTATGTAGTATAAATTTTCAGTGGATGAATGCAGTACACATGTAAACAAACCAACTAACATTCAAGTTTGGCCATTGTTCCTGGGCCTTTTTAGGATGGAGCTTGACTTGCCTGATTTCTGTATCAGTCTTCAGGGCATAACTTTGAATGAATACATCATTTATGTTTTTCTAAGAGAAAATATCTTTTTCTTGTAGATTCCTCCTTATGGACAACAAGGCCCCAGTGGGTATGGTCAGCAGGGCCAGACCCCGTATTACAACCAGCAAAGTCCTCACCCCCAGCAACAGCAGCCACCCTACTCCCAGCAACCACCATCCCAGACCCCTCACGCCCAGTCTTCATATCAGCAGCAACCGCAATCTCAACCACCACAACTCCAATCCTCTCAGCCTCCATATTCCCAGCAGCCATCCCAGCCTCCGCATCAGCAGTCCCCGACTCCATACCCTTCTCAGCAGTCCACAACACAGCAGCACCCTCAGAGCCAGCCTCCCTACTCACAGCCACAGGCACAGTCTCCCTACCAGCAGCAGCAACCTCAGCAGCCAGCATCCTCGACGCTCTCCCAGCAGGCTGCATACCCTCAGCCCCAGTCTCAGCAGCCCCAGCAAACTGCCTACTCCCAGCCGCGCTTCCCTCCACCACAGGTAAGATGCTCCTGCCTCTTGCCTTTCTCTGTGTGTGACCATAGACAGCTTTGAAGTTGGTGTCATAAGAACTTTGCCATATAATATAATTGCTTCTCTCGTGTGCGCTTAAAAACCAATTAAACTCTGGGTAAACATGTTAACTGAATTGATTGAACTAATAACGGCATAACCTTAACTTCATAAAGACATAGCTCTCCTTACTGATGAGGAAACAGGGCAATGGAAAATTACATAGATAAGAAGTGAAAGGTAATAGAATTTATATATACTTTTTCTTCTTTTTTTGTTTTTTCCTTCTTCAAAACCCTCAAATCAGAACCTGAGCATCAAGTGACTTTGATCTTTTTTCAAAATAATAGTTACTTTGAAAGTCTGTATGTATTGTAAGTCATTCTGACTGCTATTCCCTGCTCAAAATATTTTGTGGCCCTTCATTTGAAATTGGCATTAGAGCTAATATGTTATTCTCAATGGTAGCAACTCTTATTTTTTGAGAGTGGATTTGATTTTGGGAAATAATAAAAATTCACTTAGAGAAAAATCTGGTGAACAAAACGTAGATAATAAAGCCTAAAAATAGCAATTTGGACTTTATTCTTTAGAGCAAAAAGAGAAGAAATGACAGGTCTACTAAAGATTTTATGCATTGGTAGTAGTGTTGAGAAGTAAATCTCTTGTCTCAAAGTCATGTTTTTAAAGGAAGAAATACTCATTTAATGTAGAGGCTCCAGCATGAGGTTTTTTTTTTTTTTTTTAAATTAATTGGCCTCAGTTAAAGACATCTTATTACAGTGACACCTGCATACTCATGTTTTTAGCAGCATAATTCATAATAGATAAATTTTGGAGTGGCCTGTGCATCTATCAACAGATGAGTAGATAAAGAAAATATGGTTATTTATATATAATGGAGTACTACTATGCTATAAAGAAAGATAAATTTGAGTTATTTGTAGGAAAATAGATGCACCATGAGACCATAACATAAGTGAAATCAGACACACGTTTGTTTGTTTGTTTGTTTGTTTGTTGGTACCAAGGATCAAACTCATGACTTCACGCTTGCCAGGCAGGCACTTATGCCACTGAGCTAAATCTCTGGCCCAAGACACACATGTTTAAATATTGTGTGCTTTCCCTTATATGAGAAGCCTCAAAATACAAATAAATTAAGGAGCAAAATAAAAGATAAATAATAGGAAACAAAGAACTAAATCTTTCTTGTATAGGAAGGGCATCAAAGGGAGGATAAATAATAGGAAACAAAGAACTAAATCTTTCTTGTACAGGAAGGGCATCAAAGGGAGCAGTCGCAGTGATGCACACTTGTAATCCCAGCACTTAGGAGGCTGAGGCAGGAGGATTGCTGAGAGTTTGAGGCCATCTGGGCTACAAAGTGAGTTAAGGGCTAACCTGAATTGCACAGTGAAACTCTGTCTCAAAAAGACAAGAAAAGAGAGAGTGTGTGCCAGCCCAGGATGGTAACATACATCTGTAATCCTAGCATTCTGGAGGCTAAGTAGAAGGATTGCTGTGAGTTCGAGGCCAGCCTGGACTATACAATGAAACCATCTCAATAACAAACAAACAAAACAGAGATGGAGGGAGGAGGAAGGGGAAGGGGAAGAGAAGAGGACATAGAATTAAGATGCATTATGTCCATGTACCAACTTCCCACAATGAATGTAATTATAATGTTCTGCATGAAACATGTACTAATAAAAATAAATTAATTGGTCTTACTCCAACTCAGAATTGTGTTTTCTCTAACATCTAGTTCACTTCTATGAGAGAAGCCTGTAGGTAGCTCTTTGACCAAGAAGTAAACTTGTCTGGTTTATCACTACCAGACCCTCCAGACCTTCATGGCTTTTGTCTTTTTCTTTTTAGGAGCTTTCTCAAGATTCATTTGGGTCTCAGGCGTCATCAGCCCCCTCAATGACCTCCAGTAAGGGAGGGCAAGAAGATATGAACCTGAGCCTTCAGTCAAGACCCTCCAGCTTGCCTGTAAGTATTCCTGCCACCCTCAAAAGGTGAAGGGGCAGAGAAGATACTAACAAAAACTAGTTTCTGGCTAGGCATTTTGTGGTATTGAGCTAATGAAAAATAAAGTAGTCCTTGAATTCAGGTTCAGAATTATAATAGGAATTCATATACTGTCCTTAGAGAATGTCTGTTTTGCTTATCTGCCCAGGAAATAGGTTTGTGATCTGTTCAGTGTTGTTTTGTTGTTGTTGTTGTTGTTTTTAATTTTAAAGAGAAAAATTCAAAACATGATTAATTAGGGGGTAACAATGGTATATGTGTTGCGTCTCGTTATCTTCAAATCAGTCACTCAGTACAAGACATCTGCATTTAATCATCTGAACAATATTAGCACAAAGCGTTGTCTTCAGTGAGCTCAGAGAATTGGTTTTTTTTTTTTTTTTTTTTTTTGCTTTTTAAAAATCTTGGCATTGCTGGGCATGCTGGTGTATACCTATAATCCTAGCATTTGGGAAGCTGGAACAGGATAATTGCTGTGAGTTCAAGGCCAGCCTGGGCTGCTTAGTTCAAGGCCAGCCTTGAACCATATATATCAAGACCCTGTCTCATAAACAAAAACAAAAAAACCAAAAGAAAAATACAGTAGAATAAAAATCTTGACATCTTAACCAGGCATGGTGGCGCATGCCTGTAATCCCAGCACTCAGGAGGCTGAGGCAGGAGGATCATTGTAAGTTAGAGACTGATATAGGCTACAAAGTGAGCTCAAAGCTAGCCTGAACTGCATAGTGAGACCCAGTCTCAAAAAACAAAATCTTGACTTCGTAGACATAGACCTACATGAAAGACAAAGAAGATGGAGATCTTAGAAGTACTTCCTGCTCTCTATCAAAGTTGAGAAAAGTCTCCATTTTTTGTTTATTTATCTGTTTGTTTATAACTCATACTCTTCTGAGCTTAACTTTTGGGATTTTGGCTTAGAGTTTAGGAAGTAGGATTCTTGGGTACATTGAAGCATGAATTGTCACACTGCGCTTGAGTAAAGTAAAAGTGGTTTTTCTGGTTGTGGTTTTGTATGAATGGGTGCTTTTGCATAATAGTGGGCCAGGTGTCTTACGAAATCTAGTGCTTATTTATGGAATGGACTGAGCATATCCTGAGAATGACAGTATAGTCTGAATGAGAGTTCTTGGATCTAGATCTTGATTCTGCCACTAATCCTGTAGCCTAGAGCAAGTCATTTAACCTCTCTGTGCCTTAGTTTTCATTATCTGTAAAATAAACCTAAATGTACCCATTTAATGGAGCAGTGATTAACATTCAGTAGGTTAATGAGGAGAGAAAAGTTTGGTAATATGTTAAGTGCTTCTAAGCCAAACATTATAATCATCTCGTAGGACACAAGAGTCTGCTCGATAACTGAAAGACAGTTAATAACCAAGTATTTGATACTATGATACACAAGTATTTGATTATATAAATGTTAATTCTTAGCTTTAGTTCTTCCACTACATGTGGGTAAAGTCTCAGCCTGTGAAAGTTAGTCTGTAGAAAACAGCAATAAAATAGGCTACTCTGAACTCTGTTCAGTCAGTAGGTAGGAAATCTTTTATTACAAATCCTGCTTTGGTCAGGAAATGAAAGTTCTGCCACACCTGCCGGGTTGAGGTTTGTTTGTTTGTGGCAGGGTCTCACTCTGTAGCTTAGGCTGGCCTTGAACTCACTACGTAGCCCAGGCTGGCCTTGCATTCACAATCCTCCTGTCTCAGACTAGTGCTTGGTTGGTTGGAGTCTTTTTGGATTTGCAATTTGGCTTTTTTTTTTTTTTTTAACTTATTCTGACTTAGAGGAAAATGGGTCTGGGTCTTTAAGGGATACATAGAAGGTGGGAACTTTCTTCGTGATGAAACTGCCTATGGCTTCCCCTGAAGACCTTGGAGACATAATCTTAGTTGGGAAGGTATGAAGAGGCTGTGACTCAGTACTGGCTTCTGAAACCAGGACAAGAACCACTGTCAAGATAAGACTTCTGTAACCATTGACCTTCTCAACTGAGTAATTGGGGGGAAGAATTATAAATAAAGTCATCATTCTTTGTTCCCTTCTCATTAGCAGCTGTTGCAATCTTTTTCTGCATCTTTATCTTCACTGGAATATACTCTTTAACCTGATTCAGTCAAAGATGTGTAGCCACCCCCTCATCATCTATGGTCTGTGGCTAAATCTGGGTGATATGCTACTTTGGCAAGAAACCCAAATCTGAATTTCTGTTAGTGCTGTAAGTTGCTCCTGTTTAAAAAGTTTTCTTTTTTTTTAAATTGGGGTTGAACTCAAGACTCCCCCCCCCATCCATTTTATTCAAGGATAAAAAGAAAGAAAAAAACTACAACAAAATTTCAAAACATGTCAATCAGGGCAACAATGGTGCATACGAACTCAGGACCTTTGCACTGAATTAGATCCCCATCCTTTTAAAAGATTTTTTTTATTTTGAGATAAGATTTTAACTGTTGTCCAGGCTGGGTCTTAATTTGTCATCCTCCTGCCTTGGTCTCCCAGAGTGCTGGGATTACAATGATGCATTACCATGCCCTGCTTCTCATGACAGCATTTTTAATGAAAATAAAATTGGTATTCTCATTCCTGAGAAGGCTGATTTACAAGCAGGCCATGTGTTTTCTAAAGAGTTGGTAATGCAAGAGCTAATTTGGCCTACTGGAAGCAAAGGTATTGACAACCTTTTAGGCCCAAGAGAGGGTTGTTCCTGGGAATCCCAAAAATAGGGGGTATTTCCAAGTTTAGGCTTCTGCAGTAGATTTTTCCAGAAGCATCATTGGTTCTGTGGTAGAAGCTCCATGTGGGAGATAAGCTGGCTGGGTAAAAAGCATCTTCCTTGTAAATTGCTTTTTATTTTTCTGCTACTCTGACCAAGAAGTAAAAGGTGGTTATTCTTTGAAATTTTGGATTGATACTGTATTTGCCTAATCAGGCTAAGAAATGTACTATCTGAAGAAATGAGAAATAGGATTTGCAGGCAAGGACCCTTTTCCTTTCTTAGCAAGTTGTGTTAAAGGATCTCTCAGTTTCTCAGTGCATTTCTTCACTAAACAAGAACTACTGCCAGGGCACAGTGGTACTTGCTTATAATGAAGCAGGAAAGTTGAGAGTTTGAGACCATCCTGGACTATAAAGCTAAACCCTGTTTCAACAAAAAATCTAAAACTCATCTAAACAAAAAAACCCGAAGGACTTATGAGCCATCCTGAGTTTAAGCACCAGAGCAGATACAAGGTTGCCTGGGACAGTATCCTTTCTTTTTTCTTTTTCTTTTCTTTTTGTCGGGGGGGGGGGGATTGGAGATCAAACTCGCTTGTGCCACTGAGCTAAATCCCCATCCCTTTTTGTCTTTTGAGGCAGGGTCTCACTACGCAGCTCAGGCTTGGACTCAAACTCAGTGATTCTCCTGCCCCAGCCTCCTGAGTTCTGGGATTAAAATGTGCACCACCACACCTGGCACTCCTTATAGTTTGATGTCTCCTTCACTCTTGCACTTCACTTTGACTCTAAAGGCATATTCTGAGAAACTTTTGCTTAGCTATGTAAATGCCAAACCATTTTACTACTGTTGTCCTGATCATGTATCCTAGTACTTAAAACCTGAATTATTTTTTCATTAGCCTTAGAATAAAATCTAACTGGGTGTGGTGGTACATGCCTGTAATCCTAGTACTCAGGAGGCTGAAGCAGAAAAACACACACAGGTTCAAGGCCAGCCTGGAATACGTAGTGAGATCTGTCTTAAAAACAAAACAAAAAGCCTTTCTAAATTCTTAAGTGTCTGATAGCTGATACCTAGGCATCAAAAACAGATTCCATAGGTCTGGAATTGGGCCTAAAATGTTCATGATTCGGATGCCCTAATACTAAGGATAGCACTTAGATCATTTCATCAGAAAACTTTGCTAATCAAGTTTCAAGGCTCAGCTTAAAGTTTACTGGGGGGCATTCCATTACTTAAATACATCCCTAGTCCTTTTTTACTTATTTTGAGACAGACTCTTGCTATGTTCCTGAGGCTGGTATTGAATTTGGGATTGTCCTGCCTCAGCCTACTGAACAGCTGGAATTACAAGTGTGTACTACCATGCCTAGCAAAGGCAGTTTTTATTTTACCTAAAAAAGCCCTCCAATATTTTAAAGACATGCAAACAGCTACAAGTAATGATTTAGTAAGAGTAGTCATCTTTAGAAACCAAACCATGCTTACACAGTTAAAAGCCTTATAATCCTGTAGGGTCACTTTTCCTTCCATATACGCGGAGAGGTACTATCTTATATTTGAAATTCTTTGCTTTTTGTCAATATTTTGATAATGTTTTGCTGATAACCCCTACTTTCTCAAATGGTAAGCTCCTGGAGAGCAGGCACTGTGTTACTGACTCTTGCCTGCCTGTTAGAACAACCTGGGGGAATAGATAAAAACCAATGTCTAAGTTTTGCAAGAGTTCTGATTGTGAAGCCAGGCATGGTGGCTCACACCTGTAACCCCAGCACTCGAGAGGCTGAGGCAGAAGTATCGTAGCAAGCTCAAGGCCAGCCTGAACTGCATAGTGAAGCCCTGTCTGAAAAGAGTTCTGATTGTGGTGTGGCAGTCTGCTGCTCCAGATTTTATCAGGTTCCTTTGGTCTAATAGATTCTTGGCATCCGTCCTTGTCAGTGCTTAGTTCAACTGTAATTTAGTAACTTCAGTGAAGGCTGACGTTGCTGGGTCTTATATATTGCCATTACAATGCCTGGCACTGTTGTAGGCTCCCCACTCACTGAACAGATGAATCTAAACTGTATCTTTTAGGGATCGAACTCACAACCACGTGCTTGCAAGGCATGTGCTTATGCCGCTGCGCTAAATCCCTGGCCCCTGAGCAGTATCTTTAACAATGTTCGTGCAGGAAGTGTGTGTTTGATTGAGACAAAACCATATTACCAAATTGTTTACATTGCTAGGGCAAGGTGATCATCACAGACTGTTATGGAAAGACCCAAACTGCATTTTAGAGGATGGATTAATTTATATCTTTGCCTACTGACAGTGACCTTAGGAGATGAGAATGCGTCTTGTCACCCTTTTTTTTTTGGTCACCCATTTTATAAAATTTCCATGTTAAGAATGTTCCTTCCAGCGGGGCGTGGTGGTACACGCCTGTAATCCCAGTACTTGGGAAGCTGAGGCAAGAATATTGTTGCAAGTTCGAGACCAGCCTAGCTGGACTACAAAGTGAGCTCAAGGCCAACCCAAACTGCATAGTGAGATCCTGTCTCAAAAAGACCAAAACAACACAACAACAACAACAACAACAACAACAACAAAAACCTTTCTAGGCACAATGTTGTGCATGCATGTAATTCCAGCTACTTGGAAGGCTGAGGCAGGAATAGTACAAGTTGGAGGCCAGCCTGGACAACTTAGTGAGACTCTATCTCAGAGTAAAAAACCAAAAGGACTGGGGAGATAGCTTAGTGTTAGAGCATCCCTGGGTTCAATCTAAGGCCTACTCTGCCTTAAAAAATGGCTTTTGGATCTGTAGGGCCTTACTGTGTTTTGTTTTTTTGGTACTGGGGTTCAAACTTACAACCTCATGCTTGCCAGGCAGCCACTTGTGCCGCTGATCCATATTCCCATCCCACAGGCTTTTGAATCTGATTTCCCTATAAGACCCTGTCTCAAAAAAACAAATTAAAAAATTTTAAAAATAATAAAAGCCTTTTAATCATCCAGGAATAAGTGGTTTCTCTAGAATAATGCATGCTTCCCTAGTTTTTCTTAGACACATCTGTAAATTGACATTTGGTTTTGATGGTATCTGAGAGGGAGGGGGGAGGGCTGTCTTATCTGTCTATGAGATCTGTTTTATAGTACTTGGGAATCAAACCCATGGCCTTACATGTGCTGGGAAGTACTGTACTATGGAGATAGTGATGAAAATGGATACAGGATTTAAAACATGGATCTGGAGAAGTTAGTGAATGCTTCTTAGATTTTAGCATACATTAAGAATTACCTGGAGATTAATTAAAACACTAAATTCTACCTGAGAGATTCTGGTTCAGTGTCAGGTGTGACCCAACAATTTGTGTTTCTTGGATAGTACTGCAGCTGACAGTTCATAAGACAACAATTAGAATAACACTGAGCTAGGTAGCCTTTCTCTCTTATTTTTGAGACAGTCTTGCTGTGTAGTTCAGGCTGACTTTGAACTCACTATGTAACCAGGCTAGCCTCAAACTTGTAGCTGTCAGGCTAGGAATATGGCTAGAGTTCTTGCTTTGCCTGCACAAGGTCCTGAGTTTGATCCCCAGTTCCACAAAAACAAAACAAAAAAAACTTACAGCTATCTTCCTACATCAGCCGCCTGAGTTGTGGTATTACAGGCGTGCACCAGCACACCTGGTTTTTTTTTTGAGCTGTGTAGTCTTGAAAGAAGGGAAAAAAACACGTTTTACTAGACTAAGAGGACACAATGGTAACTTACATACTATCTTTGTACTCTCTGTGATGTGGAACGTAGGCCATGCGTTGAAAAGAGACATGGAAGAAGTGATACTGCCTCTGAGTATTCCTGGGCTAAGGCAGCTTTTGGGCTATCAGCACTATATTGGGAGCTTGCCACCTCTGTTCTGTGGTGCTCATCACTGGATCATTTGTACTAGTGGAGCCATACTCAGTTGATCACCAAGTCCTAGTCTGCCTCAGAAATGGCTTTTGAATCTGATTTCTCCACTGCCGTTTTTTGCCCTTGGTCCCTGTTATCTCTCACCTGATGTTTTGCCATAGGCTTTAGACTGTTCTGTTCTCTTCTTCCTCTTTTACTTCCAAGTCTGTCCTCAACATAATCACCAGAAAACAATCATTGTGAAGTTACATGACTGTTTTAAAATCCCATGTTGGTTTTGTTTTTTCTTAAAGGCATGGCATTATTTAATTTCCTTTGGTCTGGAAGATAGAGATATTTAAAATGTAGGTAGGTAAGTTTTAACTTAGGATATTTTTTGCTATGAGTGTTATAAAAAGGAAAAAAGACGTAGATAAACAAATGACATGGTTGCTATCTTCAAGGATCCTCCTGTTTCATTAGTGAAATAGACATGTTGCAGAAGAACATGTGCCTGAGTGTTCTAATGTGTGTTGTCAAAGTTTGATGAACTCAGTGATTCATTTGTCTAAATTATTGAGGGAAGTCATCATGGAAGAAGTTGAGTATGAGGTAAACATGAATATATTTGAGTGCTTGGAAAAGTCCGGTTTGAGCAGAGACGAGACAGGGATGGGGAATGGAATGTAGTATCTGGGGGCTGGCCAGGCTTCCTTGGTGGGGAGTAGCCAGAAGGAAAGCTAGATCACTGGAGTGCTCACACACCCTTGTAAGCTAAGTAAGCCCATTTGATTCTGACCTCACAAGGCTACAGATAATATATGTTTTTTTAAATGATCTTTGGGTATATAGTATGATTTGAAAAAAAGGAGTATGAAAGCAAGAGCATAGTTTAAACTGTTAATTCTGGCAAAAGATGTACAGTTCTACCCCTTCTATCTTATTTGCATGTAAGACATGAGACAGAATCTATAGAACTGAGAATAAGTGAATTCTACTGGGTGAATGATTTAAAGTTATTTTTGTTTGCTTATTGGTTGTTGGTGGTTTTTGGTTTTTGGTTTTTTCTCTTGCAGTACTAGGGATTGAACCCAGGGCTTTCCCATTCCCAACTACCACTCCCAGCCCTTGTTTATGTTTTGTTTTGAGACAGAATGCTGGAATTATAGATATGGGCCATCATACCCAGTTTAAAGGTCTTTTTTTTTTTTTTTTAATGTTTTTGAGACAGGGTCTCACCATGCAGTTCAGGCTGGCCTTGAGCTTACTTTGTAGCCCAGGCTGGTCTCGAACCCATAACAATCCTCCTGCCTCAGCCTCCCTGCCCAGCTATTAGTTTAAAGTTCTTGACTGACTGCTTTAGGGCAGACAGAGAAAGAGAAAAATCTCATTGTCAGAAATAGGTTAATAAGGAAAACTCATTTTTGAGTAGACGTTCCATTGTTATGATGTAGAAAATGATATAACCACCAGAGATGAAAAACTAAAATGAATAATAGTTGATTCTGGGTAGAGTTGGAAGAATTGTCTGTGTGAAAGGTAATAGTTAAACCATGGACTGAACTAGACTTCAGAGGCTGTGATTGGAAAATGGAGAGAAGAGCCAGATGGAGCCCTGAACAATGCCTGCAGTCACCAGAGGGAAGCAGCCAACAGAGTTGGAGAAATCGGCAGAGGACCAGGATTGTATGATATTTTTGGAAGCAAAGAGAAGAGAGAAGATGGTCCACATCAAATTTATATTTCAAGGAAAACAGACAGTAGATTTATCATGATGCATTTTTATTGGGACTGTTTTACATAGGGAAGAGGCCTGATTTCTAGTTTTTGTGGTGCTGGGGATCAAACCCAGGGGTGCTCTACCACTGAGCTACATTTCCAGCCCATTTTGTTTTTATTTTGAGACAGGGTCTCGCTAAGTTGTCCAGGCGGGACTCGGAACTTGTGATCCTCCTCCCTCAGCCTCCCTCCATGCTGAGATTATAGGTGTGCACCACTACACCTGGCTACTGAAGGTTAAGGGAAAGGTAAAGAGCATTCTTTTTTTTTTTTTTCTTTTTTTGAGGGTGGGTGTGTGTGGTACTGGGGTTTAACCCAGAGCCTTTACACTGAGCTACATCCCTAACCCATTTTTTATTTTGAGATAGGGTCTTGCTGAGTTGCTCAGGCAAGGCTTGATTTTGTAGTCCTCTTGCCTCAGCCTTCCAGAGTACTTGGAGTATAGGGATAGGCCCCAATGCCCAGTGAAGAACACTCTTGAAAGGAGAGTTGATCAGTTGAAATTCCTCAGCTGCATCTTAAGGCTCTTAGCTGTATAAGGCAGATAGAGGGAAGGATGAAGAAGCTGGCAGGATAAACAGGTGCATCTTTTGGAGGGAGAAAAAGGAATGAAAGGCACCTTGGCAGTTTATGAGCATTATCCTCTTTACTGAATAAAGATAGTCTTCAACTGACTGACTATCTAGATCATGCTTTTTTTCTGAGATAGTCTCACTGTGCTCAGTGAGAGTCCATACTGGCCTGAAACTCACAATCCTGCCTCAGCCCTTAGAGTGCTGGAGTTATAGGAGTGTGCTACCTACCATGTCCATCTAATTTTTCTTTTGTTTTTCTTTGTTTTGTTTTGTTTAGACAGGGATTTATTCTTTAGCCCAAGTGGCCTCAAACTTATGATCCTCCTGCATCAGTCTCTTGAGTGCAGGGATTACAGGCATGTACCACCATGCCTGGTAGAAGCTAACATTATTGATGTTGAGAATGAGATGAAGAATAGTATTGAGATTTTTAATGTCTATTAAATAAACCGTCGGTGCTCTTTTTTATCTCTAAGATTTCCAAGCCATTCTAGGATTTCACTTAACAACACAGCAGCTATTAGCACTTGTTTTCCTTTTATGATGTTCTGAGGCCCTGAGTGCTTAGATTGCATTGGTCTGGACAGAGGAAATAGACCTAGGGGGGTGCTGTTCCTATAGAGTGAATCTTAGCAGTCATGGGTAAGGCCATGGAATGAGCTACAGTCAACAGTAGTGGTCCTGGGGGGATAGGAATTGCAATGCTCTGAGCACCCACCTGTTTTACATGTGAAAAAAAACCAGGGTCAGAATCAGGATTTGATGCCAGCACAGGAACACATGCCTGTAAGCCCAGCATTTGAAAGGCTGAGGCAGGAGGACTGACATAAGTTTGAGGCCAGCCTGGGCTACATAAACAAGTTCAAGGCCAGCTCGCTCTGCATAGCAAGCCTGTCTCAAAAAACAAAAAAGAAAAGAAAACTTCAGGATTTGAATCTAACTCTGATGTTTCAGGTGGAATATTTCCTCTTAAATGCCATCCAGTAGAGAAAAGTCTTGGACAGTTTAACACTTAACATTAAAGGAAGAAATATAAATGGATTTTCATTTCACGTTTGTTTTTCCAGGTCCCCTCATGTTAGAGGCAGAGACAAGATATAAAAGAGGACCTTGGGTGGGAGAGGAAGCTGGCCAGGCCTATAGGATCTGCTTGGAGGAACTGACCAACTAAGGATGGCCTCAAGCAGTGGAATGTTATCTTGAGTTTGGTTCTTTGGTTCTCTGTGTTGGATAGGAGCAAGCCTTGTTCTGTAGGCCCTTTTAAGAACACAATGTCTTGGTTATACTGTCATTAATCAGCTCTGTACTAATCAACTTAGGTCAATCATCACAGCGCTGACATCACCCTGGCACTTGCTGGAATGCCATTCTCAGCCCCTTATAACTTTTAGTAAGACCCTTGAGTGATTTATATGTCTAATGACTGAAGGGCATAGAGTTGGAGCCTCAAAGCTGAGTGTAAGATTGTCAAGAAAGTATCAAACTGAATACTTTGGAATGCAGTACATTTTGTTCACTGTGTCTAGTAGAAATCAAAGAATCTCTTAATGTCGGAGACCACTATCAGCCTTTTTGTGGATGCCATGTTAGAATCCTGGCTTCCTGTGCCTATGGTCCAGAGTCTACCGTGGAACTAGCCACAGCTCCCAGGGTACCTCTGCAGTTTCAGCCCCTTTGCTGTCCCTCTTTTGCTTGATGATTGTATCTCTGGCCCTCTCGCTGTTTTTTGACATACACAGAATTGGCTTCAAAACCCTCTGATATACCTTCTCTAGGGATCCTTTCTCATTTTCTTCATACTGAAATAACATTCTACTGATACCTCTCTACTTGAACACTCAGAACTTTGTCTGACTCCATACTGTGCCTGACACAGGCAGATACTCATTAAACTTTTGTTATTGCTTGGCTCCTAGATTCTTGCAACCTGACTGAATTTGGGGGCCAGCTTTTCACATCTAGGTTTACTGAGAGGAGTGACAGAAGACTCTGAATACATAGAAAATTGTACTGTTGGAATGATTGTTGTCTTACATAGTTTTTGTTTCCTTCTGTCTGTTTTGGTAGGAGATTGCCAACAGTTTTTACGTAGGGTTTTGATGGTTTATTATTTTCTAAGGGGTAACATAAATAAATGCCCCTGGCAATTTTGGTAATCAGAGGAGCTAGGTATTCTGAAGTTGGTGATGTTTTCTTCACATCTTACTGTGTATCTGTGCTTACTCCCCTTGAATTATAGTGCAGGTGGTATTGCAGGAAGGAAGTCCCCACCCCCTCTATCACATTTGCACACACTGCTCAGAGCAGCACGTACCCTGTGCACATAGCTATCCTTTCTCTAGAACGCTTGTTCTGTAGCAGGGCTGACCAATCCGCTTCTCCATCTCAGTCACGCTGCTTCAGCCCTGATACTGCCTGGTGCCTGCTGGAGCCTGTGCTGCTTGCAGCAGATTATTGTATGCTTGTTCCTGGGCCTGTTTCCTGTTTCTATTCTAGTCACTGGTGGCTCAGCTCTGCTTCCTGCCTGTGTGTCTCACACAGATTCCTCTTGCTGGAACCTTTTGTTTTCTTTAGAACAACCTCAGTCTGAAAAGCAGCAGAGCCTTACCTCTAGTATGAGGGCTCCTGGAGTCAGTCAGTCCTACAGAAGACTGGTGGGAGGTAGCCCCTTTCCACCAAGCACACTACATGAGTTTGACCTTGTTTTTCAGTTTGTCCCTAGTCTGCATGAGGAAATCGTAGACATGAAATTGGTGTAACGATGTAAGTTGGGTCAAACTTATCCTCACTCATTAGCCACTATCCTCACTCATTAGGTTTGTCAGAACTGGTGTGCCCTGATTCTTTTGAACCTGGAACTAATAAACGGCTCCTATTGGTGAGAAGGACACTTGCTGTACTATCTAACCCAACCTTCCCTAAAGCCCAGATGATATTTTGGGCTGGGCTGGTAATGCCATCTTCAGAATAACAGCTTACAGAGAACATGGAAAAGAAAGCATGTGCTGACTCAACCTTCCATCCTGTGTGAGCGATTCAACCTCTGCATGCCCTGCCCCACCCTTACCCCACCCCCAGCTTACAGTGGGAGATAGAAAGTGCAGGGAGGTTGTAAAAGTGAAGAAATACAGGAGGCTGTGCTGGACAAATGTATTTAAAAGTATAAATTTCCTCCTTAACTATTTGCCCCAAGAAAAGCATTCATGTAGCAGACAATACGCATTGTGAAACAATCTGTTCTTTTCTCTTCATAACTACTCTTTTGGTATTGTCTGGTAGTACTAAATCAGAAAATATTTTTATACTGAACCTTAAGCCTATGTAGGCTTAATAGAGGGGATTATAATATAGGGAACTTGGGCTTCACAAAGGAAGTACAGAGGGAACATGCTCTAGGTTTGGCCTCCAGGAACGGAACCCATGTTTGACCTATATTTGACCCACACTCTTTGAGACAGTATCTGATTACTTTTCAAGTCGTAACCCTACATCTGCCATCCAGGGATCAGTAAGCTAGAAGCAAAAAATAAGCTTGCAGAACCAGTACCCAGTTAAGTGGAGGATGAAACCAAAATGTTCCTGTAGAGGCAAATGAGGGTGATAAGAAGTATAGTCTCTTTTTCCACAATTGGATATTACCTCATGAGTCTGCTTCTAATTAGCAGAACTGGAATTGTATCTAAAACCCATCTTTAAAGCTTTATTGGAAATGCAGTTTTTAGCTTTTTTTCTTCACTTCCCAGTGTCCTGTGCTTGTGCTGAGGATTAAACTTGGTGCTAACTGAGCTATATACCCAGCCCTCTTTAATTTTTGAGATAAGGTCTCACTAAATTCCCCAAATGTGGGACTCAGACTTGGCATTCCTCCTGCCTCCACTTCTCAAGAGTCCTGAGATTATAGGTATACACCATCATATCTGGCCAGCTTTTAGCATTTTAACTTTTACAGTTTCAGAAAGAGTAGAGTGTAGACAGTATGAGCCAGTTTAACATTATTTACTACAGTAACCCTCACAGTCCCCTTTCCACTTCCACCTTCCACTTTACGTATCAGGAACTTAAGGCACAGAAAGGGTAAGGGATTTGGCCAGTGTAATTCAGTAAAGGGAACTTGGTTCCTTGGCTTTCAGTTAGGATCTTTCCTATTAGGATTAACTCCTACAGAGGATAAGCAGAAAGATCCTTAGAGAGGAAAGAGGCCAGAGGTTAGCTCAGTGGGAGAACATTATAAAGTTATTATGTAACAGATCCTAGGTGTGATCCCTAACACCCAGAGTTGGGGAAAGAGCCTATATTTAGAAAATAGTTCACTTTCTGTATTTTCTTCTCTTTGGAGGAAAAAAAAAAGAGAAATATTGAAGGATGTAAGACTGTGATTTCTAGACAAAATTAGTGGATACTACAGCTTCTGGGTTTAGGTCTGCCCTACATAAGGATTTATTCTGAGCTGGGTGTGGTGGTGCACACCTGTAATCCAAGCCTTTGGGAGACTGAGACAGAAAGCTGAGGCAGGAGGATCATGAGGAGTTTGACGCCAGTCTGGGTTACATAGTGAGTTCAAGGTCATTTTACACTAAGGTCTCAGAAAACCAAAAAGAAAAAGCATTTACTTTTGAAAGAAAAATCCTCCAAAACTAAACTCTTCTGAAATTCATGAGTCAATATGTGAATGGACTCAGTTGACTTAGTTACAGTAATTTACTTCCACTCATTTCTGCCTTCTCTGTTGTTTCCTCTTGGTGTATTTATTTATTTATTTATTTATTGACAAAGTCTTATTATGTAGTGCAGGCTGACCTTGAACTCACTATGTAGCTCACACTGGCCTCAAATGCAGCAATCCTCTTGCTTCAGCCTCCTGAGTACTGGAATTACAGGTGTGTGCCACCATGCTGGGCATCGTGTTAGTGCTTTTATAACTTTCTGCAGAGTTGTCTGAGAGATTGCCCCATTTAAGCACATGCCCTGGCTTTTACTGTTCTGCAGAAAAGAGCAGTCAAAATTAGAAAAAAAGCCTCAGATATATAGTTGCCAAAGTGGTTTTTATTTATGCTTAGGGGACTTGGGTCTTTGGAACAATAAATAAGCCAAGTACACCTAAAAGTGCTGTCTTTATCCAGACATGGTTGTGCACTCCTGTAATCCCAGCACTCAGAAGGCTAAGGCAGGAAGATCATTGAAAGTTTGAGACTAGGCTGAGCTACAGAGTGAGCCCAAGGTTAGCCTGAACTGCATAGTGAGACCCTGTCTCAAAAAGACAAAAAAAAAGTGCTGTCTTTGCAAAAATCACTACAACCCCCTAAGCCAGGCTGAGAATCTGTTCCATCAAATTTGGTCCTGGGATATGGTCCAAATATTTATGTATGGAACTTTGTTAACAAAACTGATACATCAAGTACAAAAAAGAATTAGCTCTATTTTCTTTTTCTCATGTTTTTAAGATACTTGGTATCTTACCTCAAAGCATGATGAAGTTGGTGTGTGTTCAGTGCTATTAACACTGGGGACTCCAAGACTGACCAGTCTTCATCCATTTCTGGGGCACGAACCTGTCCCATCTTCCCCACCTGGTATCAGCATGGAATTGACTAGCATTGTGACATAATCTGTGATCCATGCAACAGAGCTTACTCCAGATTGCTAGTCTCCTTTCCATTTCACATTACCCCAACCAAGCTAAGAAACTGCCTTGCAGCAAATGGGAAATAAGAATAGAAGTCTCAAGCATGAGAAGCAGCAAACCTGTCTCATAAGTCCATCTTTGATGTCAGAGGAATACTCAGTATTTTTGCTGAGATGAGCAAAGATACTTTCCTGACGTTTTGGGGAAGGTAAAAAGAGAACCCACCTTTCAAATAAAGGAGATCTGTGTTCATAGTAAGCATTATCAAGAATGTTTAGATCCCCTCCCCCCATGTCTTATGGCTCAAGTTGGTTTTGAACTCACAATCCTGCCTTAGTCTCCTGAGTTGTTGGGATTATAGGCATGCACCACTATGCCTGGATCAATACAGTAGCACCTTGGTTTATGAACTTAATTTGTTTTAGATTTTGGAAAGATAACTGTATTTGTGTTTGTATGGGGAAGATGGCCATGGTCATGTTTGTCACCTGATGCAGAGTTTGTGAACAGAGGGCAGCCAAGGTTGCCATAGAGAGGAAAACCTGATGATACAGAAGCCTAAGGCAACATCCCTTCCCTGTTACACTTGTAATGTGCAGAGCTCTGCTTGCTTTTCTCTGATCTTTATCCTTGCTCCCCCTTTTCCTACCCACCTTGCTCAAGGTCTAGGATTATAGCTGATGATCTTTATCATGGATCAGGCCCTGTGTTGCCCTTTCTAATAGGGGATGTTTGATTTTAAGAAAGTAAGGGTTCTTGACTTCCTTGCCTTCTCATAGCTTTATAATGCTTTTGTCTCCTGCTGGGATTAGAACAGCCCTATTCCATAAATACACACTGCTCTAACTCAGGCCCAGCTCTGACCTAGATTCTTTTTTTTTTTTTCCTCCCCAATTTGACTCTGTTAACTAGTGACCCTCAAAATACTTAGTACTGCTTGTTGGGGTGGGAGAAGTTCTGGGAATCAAACCCTAGGCCTCATTCATGCTAGGCAAGTGCTTTACCACTGACTATACTCCCAGCCCTTCTGGGACCAAGAGATGGTACTAGCTGGATAGAACATTTTTTTCTGGCCCAACTGTAAAGACTATGGGAGGCAGGATCATGTATGGAGGGTGCCAGTCAGGTAATCAGTGTACAGGACTCATGGAGACTGATAAAGTGGAGTAGGGTTTCAACCAATTAGTGCCCCATGGTAGTTCCAGGATCATCACCTTGTTGCATTTTGAGACAGGATCTCACTATGCAATACAGATTGACTTTGAACTTACTATGCAGCCTAGGCTGTCCTCGAACTTAATGTTGATCGTCCTGTCTCAGCCTCGCAAATGCTGGGATTACAGGTGTGCACCATCATGCCTGGCCATTTTTTATTTATTTTGTTAAGGAACCTGGAAGCCTGAATTTTTCATGTAAAGTTACCCCAATGTTTACATTGGTCTGTTTAGGGATATGTTGGCCAGTGAATTAGATTCTCTGTGATTCTGTGGTTGCAGCTTCTTGTGGACTGCACTACATAGCTTTGGCTCCTTTTCTGTATTTACTCCATGCAAACTGGTGACTAAAATTTCTCTGAGGATAGGGACAGCTGTGGGGAGCACCATCTCATCTCATCTGCTTTGCCAACTCTCATTGCGTTTGGTGTTTGTTTTATTGGTTGGGAAGGCACATAGGAGAGATGTTGAGCAGAAACACTCGATGTGATTAAACCTCCAACTGAGCAAATCTGTGGGAGCAGAATATCGACCCTGAAAAATCAATGGCTGCTGCAGTGGCCAAGCTGCTGTTTGCAGGGCTCCCACTGCAGGAATGTAAGCAGCCCAGAGTCTTTTCTTCTTTTCCTTCCTCACCCAGGAACACGCTCGGCCTCTACCCAGAGAATGAGACCTACCTCAAGAGATGTTGCTGAGGCGGGTTAGAACAGCAGGTTCTTGGGTTTTTTTGCAATTAGATTGAAATTTCTTCAGTGACACAGAGCTCCACCTCCCAACAAGCTTTTTTTTCCCCCCAAACATTGCTTCTCTGTACTGCTGCAGTTCTAGTAACATTCAAGTTGCCAAGGCTCATTCAGGGTTATTCTCTAAGTTTTTAGGTGAGAGAGTCAATTCTCTTCAACAGCAGCTGCCGGGAGCCCCTCTCCCTATGTGGAAATCTCCCTGTGTTAGAGTTGAGATACTAGAGAAGGATGGGAATGGAAATGAAAGAGAAGACTGATAGAGATTAGACTTAAGAGAGTATGCTTTTGAGATTATTTATTAAGCAACATTTATTTATTTATTTATTATGTTGTCTTAAATAAAATTCTGGGGACTGAACCACACAGCTTCTCACATGCTGGTGAACTTCCAAAGTTATATCCCCAGCACCTCTTCCTTTTTCTCCCCAGTACTGAGGATCCAGAGCCTTTGCACTAAGGTACATCTCCATCCCTTTTTGTTTTGAGATAAGGTTTTAAGTTGCTCAGGCTGGACTTAAACTTGAGATCTCCAACTTCATTCTTCCAGAGTGCTATAATTTCAGGCTGCATTACCATGCCTAGCTACCATTTTTTAAAATTTTATTTATTTCACTAAGTAGCTTTCAAAGTTCAATCCTCCTTCCTTAGTTAGCCTTCCAAGAAGCTGAGTTATGGGCACTACTGTACCCAGCAAGCATCCTGTCTTCTATGTAACATTCATTTTTTTGGTCACTAATAGCTTGATTATGCTCTGGACCTGTAGGCTGTTGGCAGAAAGGGCAAATAGAGCACAAGGCCATCAGTCCTGTAACACTGAGTGTACAACTTCAAAGGAACTACAGACCCTGCCTCTGGAATAAGGGTGTGGGAGGGGCAGGTAATTTATCCTGTGGCTCTGTTTAAAGCAGATGTTTTAACAGAATGACTGGTCGATTTCTGCTAAGAGTGTGGAGGTTTCTGATTTCTCCACTGCGCCTTCCCAACTATTCTCATCTGTGTGCATGTGTATCTCAAGACAAGGTCTCACTGTGTTGCCCAGGCTGGCTTCAGACTCCTGGTCTCAAACAATCCTCCTGCCTCAGCCTCTCCAATGCCACTGTACCTGACTTTGTTCTCATATTTGAAGTTCCCATGGCTAAAAAAATATTTTAGTTATAGTTGTACGTTTAGTTTAGCCACTGGTTCCACCCAGTTCTGTTCTTGATGGCTGGGAAATCAGCCAACCAGAAGTATGTTAAAGGAGAACTGTTGACCTGTTCTTGGAGCATGTCTGTGGCTTGGGGATTGAAAGTTGCTTGTCTTCTATCTCCAGAAAGGAACCTTCCCATTTTGTACCTCATAAAATGGGGTCCTTAAGCAAGGCCCAATTGTCATGAAGTTTGGAAGTGCCTTTGAATTGCTAGATAAGGAAGAAAGTGTGAGGGATGCCTGAGATGAGGCCGGGTGGAGCCCAGAAATATCTTGAGCCACACCCTTGTGCTTGATAATAGGATTGGAACACACTCAGTTTGTATCCCCCAGCAGACACCAGACTCTTACCTTCATAGCAGTTAACTTCTGTTTGTTTCCCTAGATTCCAAGTCATTCTTTCCTTACACAAATGTGATTTTGAAAATCCAGGGCATCTGGTGGGGGGGGGTGCTTATACACAGGCATAGTGGCACAACTATAAGCCTACTGCTCTGGGATGGTGAAGCAGGAGGCTTGCCCAACCTGGGCAGTTTGGCGACTTAATGAGACTTTGTCTCAAAATTAAAACTTAAAAAAAAAAAAAAAAAGATAACCCAACAAACAGTTCTGCAAGCAAATCCAACAAACAAACCCTCCAAAATCCTTTAGCATAGATAAAGTATAAGTTGAAAGGTTAGTAGGTGAAAGGATTTCTTAAATAAACCATGGAAGTTAGAAAAATGGTTAGAAAGGGGGAAACACAGTATTGTAGAGTAGTAGTTGGGTTACTTAGTTTTATTCTTTCCCTCAGGAAAGGGGCGGAGAGAGGTCTAGTAGGATTAGCCTTGTCAAAGGCACATGGCTGGGTACCCAGCACATCTGAAAACAGGTTGCTGCCTATTTCAGTTGAAGCGTGGAGCACAGCCTTTGATAGTGTCAAATTTCTGCCTTATGGAAAGAGTACAGAGTAATACAGGTTTGAACTCCATTTCTTATGTTTATTAGCTCTCTGTCTTTGGACAAGTCATTTAACTTCTGAACCTGCTTCTTTGTTAATGGGGGAGGGGGGGCTACAGCTACATCAGAAGATAATTGTGAAAATTAAATGTGAGTCAAGCCCTTACCTTACAGTTAGACACATGATAGTCACATATTCATCATGTCAATTCTACTTCTTTACAAAAAAGCAATATAAAAAAACTCACTTAAAAAAAAAAAACTCATTTTATTAGCTTCTTTCCAGCTTCCTTTGAATTTGGAGACCTGGTCTCCCAGAGCTTGCTTTATGAATTCTGACATATATAGGGGATTTCCTCCTGAAGTGGGTCCCTGAAACCATTCTGGAAACAAAAAGTGTCTGACCTTTCTCTGCTGTGCATTCCCCACCAGGCAGCCAGAAGGTACCAGGAAGAATGAACCATTATCCCCAGAACAATAGCCCATTGTAGAAAAAGAGAAGAGGGAGTTTGGTAGGGGGTCTCATCCTATGTGGTGGTTTCTAGGATACAAACCAAGTTTTTGGAAATGTGGGACCAGTAGCAAATAAAATTCTCTGAGCCTTTGCTGGAACAATTTGTGCTGTTCCACTGTGTGTTGGGTGGGCAGGAGATGGTGCTTGGTCCTAAATTAAAAGAATGGTGCTAATCTCTTCAGTCTTTTTTCCCTCTTCCTTAGCACCTGTTTATCCCCTGGCCTGCAATATCACCAGAGTAAGAGGCAGCCTGTTCTATGTTTTGATTTGTTCTTGGCATTTCGACCACCACTAGCTAGCCTGCTCTCTAGGCATAGATAGCAGTTTATCTTTTAGAGGGAGACCACTCCTTGGAACAACTGTGCAGGGAATGTCTAACTCTGGGTCCCTACCAATATGGAGCAGTGGCCCCAAAACCAACTTGCCTTAAGTAATTGTCTTGGTCGTTTTTCCCTGGAGTTTGTTGAATTATTGTTATTGTTCGCTATTTCAAGGGTTGTGTTTCTCTGGCTCTTTCAGTATTCTCCAGGATTTCCTCCCAATCTCCAGCATGGTATCCTCCTTACATGTCTCAGAATCTGTGAGATTAGGCTGAGGTAGGGGAGACCTGGCATATTGATAGCATAGATTTAGTAATTTCAGGTTATGTGTTTTGGTTTTTCATTTAAAGGTTTTCATTTAAACAGATATGGCTGAGTTGTAAGGTTAGTACTACATACACACTTACTATAAATGTGTGTGAGATTTACCTGGCTCTCTTGAGTGGTTTACTTGGCAATAATCAACTCAACTAGGGAAGAGCTCTTCACAACTAAGTGAATGCAAGAACTCCATCAAATTCTGTAAAGAATCATCCAAATATATGGGCAAGTTTTATAAATATGAGCTTCCCATAACTCTGGTATTTAGACTTGCCTATTAACAGTATTTAATTTGCTTATCAGAATGAACTATCATCCTCTGTGGCTTTTATTGGGAGATCATTTAAACCCCTTTCTCTAACCTGATCTAGTATTTTCCTGCTTTAAAATATGCTTCACCAGCCAGCTAGTTCATGTTAGAGCTTGTGAATCTGACAGCACCAGCACATACCCTCCCCCAACTCCAAATGAAGTATGGACTGTGTGATTTCAGGCACGGTTTTGTTGTGGTGTGAAGAGAAGGTGTTAGCTGCTGAGTTCTGTTTGTCAGCAAAGCCTGACAAACCCATGCTGGCACTCACTGGGGCTCGGCAACCAATCACAGCTGGAACAGCTATCGTCATGGAGTCCCTATGGGCTTCTTCTAGCAGGTCACATCCCAAAATAACATTGGGCAGTATTTCAAGTGAAGAAATGAAGGCTTTCGGGGCTGTAGCCAGCCTGGAGTGTGAGATTCTGTGAAATAGTTGGACCTGCTCCAGTGCTTTTGATCTGCATGGTAGATGAGCAGTAAAATGCGTGAAACACGTTGGAAACACGTGAGGAAATTCTCCTGGCCCTGCTGCTTCCTTGGAACTGGCAGGGCACTGAGTGGGCTGATCCCCACCTCCCATCTCTCAGCAGGATTATACTTGGAGGAGCGCAGGATTATGTTTGGAGTACTTTTTGCCCAGGAAAAGAGGGCTTTCCACTAAAAGGACATTGCTGCAATTCTTTTGGCAGTGACCCCAGACAATACCTGTTGAGTGGGCCCTTTTGGGAAAGCCGAGAACTTTAAAGTTCTGCAATGCCAAAAGCAGCCCCTACCAAGGAGAATAGGGATGTGGACTGATTGAACTTGTTCTTTATAACTATGTTGTAGAAAACTGAACTTGTTAGGCACATTGAGGTCTGACTCAGCAAGCAGACATCCGGCTTTCTGTGGAACAAAAGACCTGAAAAACTGGCTTTTTAAGGATAGAAAACAGAGGTGTGTCTGTGCAATAAAAGGACATGGAGTTCAGAGCAGTGTCTGATCGTGTAGTGCGAGGGATGAGACATTTTTTGGAGCCTTCTACCGTTACCACTCCCTCTCATTCTCCAATAAAAATATTTATGGTGATTAGCACCCAAAACTGATAGGAATGCCTTATGTCTTCTACTACTTGTATGTCATATCTTTTACTCCAGAGTAGTGCTGCTGGTCGTTTGGCCCTAGCCATATGATACCAGTGCACTTGATACACATGCCCCAGGGGTGTCACAAAGATTTGTATAGCCATCTCATTGTATAAGTGAGAAAACTGAAGCCCAGCTTGTTGCCAGCTTGCCCAAGGTCACAACTAAGTAATAGTCACAACTGGGCCTTGTAATCCTAGTACTTGGGAAGCGCTGAGGCAGGAATATAGATAGCCATGAGCTTGAGAATAGCCTGGGCTACACAGTGATTTCAAGCTCAGCCTGAACTAGGTAGTGAGACTCTTGTCATAAGAAACGAACGAACAAAACTAGACATTGATCTCGTAATTCAAGGATACGGTGCTTTCCCTCTCAATTCACGTAGTATCAAAGAGTATCAAATGAAAGAGAAAGAGTATGAATGAACCTAGGTCTCTGGGACCAAGCAGGTTTGTGTTCAGACTGCCACTTCTGTATTGCATTGGCTGTAACTTAATCTCTCTGAGCATCATCTTCCTCATCTTCAAGATGGTGATAGTAATACTTACAACCAAAAATTACAGAAAATTAAGTAAATTCACAAGTGTTTTGGACATGGTAATTGGTTAGATCGTAGCTGTTGTTAATAGTATGATTTTCAGACCAGTTGCCATCTGATAAAAATATAACAGTTTAAGAGACTGGCCTCAGATCAGTCAAATCAAGAAAGATAAGATTAACGCTGTTTCCTTCCCTAATATTACTCTGTTCCTAGACATCCCAGCCCACGTGGGGTTTTTGTTGATTGTTTATTTAGCACTTTTTCAAGGATCTCAGCACTTTACCAAAAACTGACCACTCTCTCCAGAAGACCTGTGTCAAGAAAGGTACCTCTTTGCCAGTTACAGGCTGTCTAAGAATCCTGAAACCTCTGCCCCATTCATTAACTGCAAGGAGGCAGTGTGTGTATGTGTTGGGGGGGGGTATTTTGTTTTGTCTCCTGTGTTCCCTCAGCCGTACTAGCATTTGCTTTATACATCTGTGGTGATCCCTTGTTTTTTCTATCCCTTGGTACTGAGGATTGAGCCCAGGAGTACTCTACCACCTTGATTATCCTCCTGCCTTAGTCTCTCAAGTACCTGGAGTTATATGAGTATACCACTATGCCCAGCAAAATGACTTTTTTTTTTGTTTTTCTTTTTTGTCATGCCAGGATCAAACTCAGGGCCTCACACATGCTAGGGAAACACTTCTGTAATGAGCTACATCCATAGCCCACTTCAAAAGTATAGTTAAAGAAGTCTCCTCAGTTCTGGCTCTGCCTCTAAGCAGTGGTTGGTGGGTTTTGGTGTTCTGTGTTCTTTTTATGATTTATCTGCTTTCTTAGTTACTCAGTAGGTCTCTGAAGATACACAGTAAATTTTAAAAAAGATTCCTTTATTGAGGTCAGCAAAAGAAGAAAGAGAATTTTGACTTTGCCTAAATAATCGAAAATGTTCATTTTTTCTAAAATGTTTTTACTAAGAGTATTTATATTTTGCATTATAAAGACAGAAATACTCAAAACAACTTTCAGAACCACAAGAACCAGGTTCTTGTCTGATGGATGGACCCTTGACTCATTCTGTTCCAGTATACACTGATTTCTTTTTTCTGTAAGCAAGTAGGTCTTACTAGTAGAAGCTGGCAGCTTAGTAATGAACAGAGACTATGAGAAGGAGTGCATGAAAGACAAGGCAGACCATGGGGTCTATCAGGTGCATTGGAGGCTGTTTCTGCCCTGTACAGCTAGCTTCTCGTCATTGTGCTCTTTGGCTCAGAAGCCAGGTATCCCTTCAAAATAAAGAATGGAGGCTGGATGTAGTGGTGCACACCTGTAATTCCAGCACTTGAGAGAGGCTGAGACAAGAGAATCGCTGCAAGTTCATGACCAGCCTAGGCTGCAAATGAGTTGAAGGCCTTCCTGAACTGCATAGTGAAACCCTGTTTCCAAAAAGACAAAAGAGAGAAGGTGGGCAGGAGGGAGAGAGGGAGAAAAAGAGGGAAGGAGAGAGTTGAATAGAGCTAGACACAGTGTTGCACATCTATAATCCCAGCACACTGGGAAGCTGAGACAGGATGTATACAAGTTCAACTCCAGCCCTGGCAATTTAGTGACTTAGTGAAACTCTACCTCAAAAAATGAAAAAGAGATGGAGATCTAGCTTGAGTATAAAGACCCTGGGTTTAATCCTCAGTACAAGTGAGGAGAGAGAATGAAAATATAGAATCCCTCTCCATTGGAATGGACCCCCAGAGCTCTTTTTAATTCAGTGTGCTCTAGTCCTTTTAGAGGGAAGAGGTCTCTTGGCTTCTTGAGTTGGCCTCTTGAGTTCTTCTCTGCATTAGAAGTTACCCTAATTGCAATTTAAAAGGACATTATGGGGGACTGGGGATTTAGCTCAGCGGTATAAGCGCCTGTCTGGCAAGCACGAGGTTGTGAGTTTGATCCCTGGTACCAAAAAAAAAAAAAAAAAAAAAACACACACACACAGAAATACATGATGGTATACCAGTTCTACCACTTAGTGGCAAGAATACTAGCATTTTCTGACTTGTCAGCTAACGTGGAGAGCTGGATAAAGATACAGATGCCCCTGCCTCCTACCTTGCCTCGAAAGTGAGCTTTATTCCCATAGAACTCAAAAGAAATGTTCCCACCCATGTTAAGTAGTCAAGTGGTTCGTGGAAAATCTGACCACCTTGGAAACTTGAAAGAGTGTCTTAAGGGGTCCTCTAACTGCCGGTATTATTGTCAAAACTCACTTTTTTTTAGGTGAGCTCAATTAAAGTGAGTGGGAAGAGTCTCAAATCAGGCCAGCTTGGATCTCCTTTGGATGTGTCTCTTAACTATTTACATATCAAAGTGTTCATCCATTCTTCAGTGTATAGCTAGTTCCCAGCCTGGAGTGGTTTTGCTAGATGATGAACATGTGATGGGATTTGGAGTATGTTTCCTAGGATGAATATTTTTCATACTGAACTCTTGATTGCTAATCTTGGAGTTTGTTGACCCAAAGTGAACTCTTTACTGATTAATTCAAGACAAGCAAAGCTCTCAAATACCAGCTTCTCATTGAAAAACTGAAAGCTGGGGGGAAATCTGAATTTGTTCAGTTGGCAAACATTTATTCATCTCTCATACACCAGGTGTTAAGGAATATAGTCCCAAACCTTCTTGGCAGTTAGGAAATTCTTTCCCATGTAGTTGTATCCCATTCTCACCTCCTACCCCTTATGTTGCAAAGTAGTGTATAGTAACTTGAAGGGATGGAGTTCTTGGTGCATGAGAGTATACTAATCTGAGGGAGCAGCAACCAAAAATGTTGCCCAACCTTGTTAACTAACTTTCTCTCCTGTTTTTTTCTCTCCCTCTCTCCCCCTCCCTCCCTTTCTTTTTTTGCTATCTGTTTCTTCTTTCCTTTATTTCTCTTGTTTTTTTGAAACAGTGTTTTGCTAAGTAGGCTTATACTTACTATGTAGTCCAGGCTAGCTATGTTCTGCCTGGTCCTGCCTCAGCTTCCTTAGTGCTGGCATTACATGCATGCACCACTGTGCCTGATTTGTTAACATTCTCTTGTAGCTCTTGGTACCATCCTGGAAATATTTTGAAGTTTCTCCATTGGAAAAGAACCAATGTTCACTGGAATAGCTGCTCTCTTAAGACTGTAGAATTTAGAAGTGGAAATAAATGAAAGTACTAGATCTGGGGGGCAATTATAACTTGTGGTTCAGCTATTTTTATTCTTAAACTTTTATTAGAACTCAGCCGCAGTGATTTTTAGTGTTTATTTGTAGTCACTTTTATAATACAGTGGCAGAATTGTATAGTTCTGACAAAGCTGTACAGCTGACAAAGTCTGAAATATTTAGCAGGCATAGTGATGCACACCTATAATCCCAACACTCAGAAGACTGAGACAGGAGGATCACCATGAGTTTGAGGCCAACCATAGTGAGTTCAAAGTCAGCCAAGACTACATATCAAGACCCTGTCTCAAAAAAAAATTAACGCACTTTATATCTGATGCTTAGCAAAATTTGCTATGTATAAACTATAATATGACTAATGACAACATACATGGTGTATTTGCCCTTGGTCATGTAAGGAAAATTCGAAGCTTGTAGTAAGGTTGTTAAAAGAAGAGTCTTAAAGTAGACTTGGTAGCATATGCCTGTAGCCTCTGCATGTGGGAGGCTAAGGCTAAAAGGTGACTGCAAGTTCAAGGGCAACCTGAACTACATAGCAAGACCCTGTCTCAGAAGAACAAAAACAACAAATGATCTTTCTGCCATATATTACTAATCTTTGTTCTTGTGGTGATTTTCAGGATCTGTCTGGTTCGATAGACGATCTCCCCATGGGAACAGAAGGAGCTCTGAGTCCTGGAGTGAGCACATCAGGGATTTCCAGCAGCCAAGGAGAGCAGAGTAATCCAGCTCAGTCTCCTTTCTCTCCTCATACTTCCCCTCACCTGCCTGGCATCCGAGGCCCCTCCCCGTCCCCTGTTGGCTCTCCTGCCAGTGTTGCTCAGTCTCGCTCAGGACCACTTTCACCTGCTGCAGTGCCAGGTATCCACCAGTGCTGGTCTTTGGGAAGAGGGAAGGTGACTGGTCCCAGAGATAAGGAGCCCTTGTTTGTGTCTGTATAGTTTCTCTTTAGCATTTGGAGACGATAACCCTTGACTGAATACTGCTGTGTATATGGTATATATGGTATATGGGAGGTGTGTGGTCTCTCTAGGAGCCATTTCGAGCTTTAAGTCATCTCCTTGCTAGAATTCTAAGGCTTAGCCATGGCTTACTTCTTTATTTTTCTGGAGCAGGTAACCAGATGCCACCTCGGCCACCCAGTGGCCAGTCAGACAGCATCATGCACCCTTCTATGAACCAATCAAGCATTGCTCAAGATCGAGGTAAGAGCCTGGCCTTTGGGGTAGGAGCACAGGGGTACAGCACACACTAAAGTATCTTACATAATAATAGCTGTTGGGTAACTTTGACCATGAAGCTTAGGATTCTGTCACCAGCAAACTGTAAAGAGTGGTCTTGACTATGTCTACAGCTCTAGAAGTGCATTCCCCAATAGTCACTCATTTCTCAATGTCCAGTTGTTTTGATAGGTCTTCCCCTACATAATGCCTAATTTCATCAGCAGTTGGTAAATATTTAGCATTGAGTCTTCATCCATTAAATCATTGGCCACTTTGTTTTTGTCATTGCTCTTTGTTTTTTCAGATGGCCATTTAGTGTCAACAACTGACATGTCTTCTGTTAACAGTGTCACTTTTGAGTTGCCTTAAAGGACCCAATAAGATTGAGACTCCATCTGAATAGTTACTAAAAAAGTGTATAAACGGTACCCAAGATAGAGGAAAAAAACATTGTTTCCATTGTTTTGAACAAATAACTATGTGGACACTCTCACAAATAGGTTATATGCAGAGGAACCCCCAGATGCCCCAGTATAGTTCCCCCCAGCCCGGCTCGGCCTTATCTCCACGTCAGCCTTCTGGAGGACAGATGCACACAGGCATGGGTTCCTACCAGCAGAATTCCATGGGGAGCTATGGTCCCCAGGGGGGTCAATATGGCCCACAAGGTACGTATACTACCGAGATAGGAATAGATGTGACAGACAATTAGATGTGACAAATAGATCAGACAATTTCTTGTCTGATGTGCTGACCTATGAGTTATTAAAGTTGGACTGTTCTTTCCCTTAAATCTACTTAGCCCAGGCCCTGAAAT
The DNA here is from genome assembly GCA_004027295.1 of Dolichotis patagonum. Lineage (NCBI taxonomy): Eukaryota > Metazoa > Chordata > Mammalia > Rodentia > Caviidae > Dolichotis > Dolichotis patagonum. The sequence goes on from PVJX010002396.1 coordinate 81,329, forward strand.
AGGGCCAGGCAGGGTCCCAGCTTGTCTTCATAACCTCTTTCATTGGTAAAGTGGAGATAAGGTGTTTAGTTTACAACTGAGCAACAGACACTTAATAAATGGTAACTATTAGCCAGGTATGATGGCACACACTTGGAATCCCAGCATTCCGGGGGGCAGATGCAGAAGCACTAGTTGGAGGCTAACCTGAACAGCTTAGTGAAATAGACACTATCTCAAAATACAAATAAAATAGTCCGGGATATAGCTCAGTAGCACAGCACCTGCCCAGCAAAGCGTGAGGTCATGAGTTTCATTCCTGGTACCAAAAAAAATTAAATAAAATGGGCTGAGGATGTAGTTGAGTGTGATAGCTCTGGGTTCAATTCCCAGTGCCACAAAAAAGGGTAACTGGATGATTATAAGTTCGTCTTTAAGTTACTGTGTCCTACTAGAATAGCTCTTTTCTTAAAACCACCCTAATTGGATTAAAAGCTGAGTATCTTGTACAGAATATGGGGTTGAAAGCAAGATGAATGTTGAGCAAAGAATTCATGTGTGAATTGAAGGGCCTAGATAGTGATAAAGCCAGCCTTGATCTATGCTGTCTTTAATATGAGGGGATGGGAGGGGGTCAGAGGTAGAGCATTTGCCTAGCATACATAAAGCCAGGAGTTTTATTTCTAGCACCACTAAAAAGATGGTGACTGGCAGGAGGATCACAAGTTAAAGGCCAGCCTGAACTACAGTTTTCCCTTTTTTCCCATGAGATTAAAGGCTACCATAAAGGATCTCCTTAATGAAAATACTGACTGATTCTTATTGTGTGGTTTTTAGAATTGAAAGTATTAAGTGAGTTGCTAACAAGTCAGTAACCACGTCTTATGTCTTCTCTCCCTTCCCTCCCAGGAGGTTACCCCAGGCAACCAAATTATAATGCCTTGCCCAATGCCAACTATCCCAGTGCAGGCATGGCTGGAAGCATAAACCCTATGGGTGCTGGAGGTCAAATGCATGGGCAGCCTGGCATCCCACCTTATGGCACACTCCCTCCAGGGAGAATGAGTCATGCCTCCATGGGCAACAGGCCTTATGGCCCTAATATGGCCAATATGCCACCTCAGGTTGGGTCAGGGATGTGTCCCCCGCCAGGGAGCATGAATCGGAAAACTCAAGAATCTGCCGTCGCAATGCATGTTGCTGCCAACTCTATCCAAAACAGGTAAGGGACATGAAGAGGATGTCAGTGCAAGATTCATTTGTATGTATGCATTTATATATGTATGACTAGCAAATATATTTTTATCAGGAGTTCTTTAGTAAATGGTTTGGAGCATAAAGATAAATATAACAAGTCAATAGTTTTAGATTGGTATCAAATTTCAAATGACTAAATGTGGTATGTAAAGAAGTTTATAAAAATCAGGTGCGGTGTCACATAGCACCAGCAACTTGGGAGGCTAAAGCTGGAGGATCACTTGAACTCATGTATTTTGAGACGTGCCTTGGCAACATAGACCCCCATCTTAAAAAACAAATGATGCAAAACAATGCTGTGCTGAGGAATCCAGAGTAGTTGGGGTTTAGTGTAACAGAGGGGAACGCTTGAGCATTTCATGTAGGCCTTTTTCCATAGTGAGATCCCTTTTAGAAATACACCTTGACTTTGGAGTTGGCTTGAAGGAAGACCATGCTTAGGAGGACTATATAGTAGAACTGTATTCTTCAAGAAGTAGACAGCTTAGAAGTGAGTTAATACTGGCTCAAACCCCCTTAGATCTCTGTGGGAAGTAAAAGATAAAAATATGTAGATATTGCATAGTTCTGATTTGAGGAGCCTATCAATTTTTTCCTTTTAAGCCTAACTAGACAATTGCACAACTTTGTGTAGCTCAAGTCCAGATCTGAAAGCCTACTATCTCTAACTCTCTCTCTTATTTTCTTTTTCCTCAGACCACCAGGCTACCCCAATATGAATCAAGGGGGCATGATGGGAACTGGACCTCCCTATGGACAAGGGATTAATAGTATGGCTGGCATGATCAACCCTCAGGGACCCCCATATCCCATGGGTGGAACCATGGCCAACAATTCAGCAGGTAAATCCTAGTCATTGCCCACCCTAGGGATGTCAAGAACAACCTGGGCCATAATCCCATACTCTTGAGAGGCTGAGGCAGGAAAGGTATTTAAAAAGTTAAAAGAGAGGGGGCTAGAGATATAGCTCAATGTGAATCCCCCACTCCCATCCCAAAAATGCTCTTCAAGCCACAACTAAACCTGTTGGGCTTGAGAAATTGTTTTTCTCACTTACAGGCATGGCAGCCAGCCCAGAAATGATGGGCCTTGGTGATGTCAAGTTAACTCCAGCCACCAAAATGAATAACAAGGCAGATGGGACACCTAAGACAGAATCCAAATCCAAGGTAACAGTTTTTGTCTATATTCCTTTCAACTTTGTGCCCTGTCCTTTTCAATGTTAGGAAAGGAAAAGAAAATAACAAGACTTTAGCCTTTTATGACACCAACTAGTCTGAAAAAGCATTTGTTGCCTCTTTTTGTCACAAAGAATCCCAGAATAGTAGCTCGGTGAATTAGGTTTTAGTGAACCTAGGGAGATCCTGATGTAAATAATAGGTAATATCACACAGTCTTAGTGCTATATGGTGTAATAGTAATGTCTGTCGCTACAGCATGAAATCCTCTGTACTGTTTGGCTGATACCTCTGTGAAACTTATGTCCTCTACTCAGGCACTGATAGATAATGCATGTAGTGGACAACTAGTTGTCTTTTTTTCCCTAAAGCAGGAAAAGAGGTAGATGGGATTATCTTTGGGCTCTCTCTGGGTTGGTCCTGGTCCTCTTCGTTAGGCCTTGTGATAGCCTTGGGACCTGCTCAGCATTTGGGCCCCTTTATTTATTTATGTATTTATTTAAGTCTTTTTGAAACAAGATTTCACTATACAGTTCATGCTGGCCTTGAACTCACTTTGTAGCCCACTCTGGCCTTGAACTTTTGGTAGTCTTCCTGCCTCAGCCTTCTGAGTGCTGGGTTTATAGGCATGCGTCACCATGCCTGGCAACATTTGGGCCATTTGAAACATTTCTGGCTTTGATAATATCTCACTTTCCCTATCAATATAAGAAGAAATAAAAAGTATATCTTTCCTTCTCCTGTGTTTCACATATGGCTCCCAACCCTTTTGGGCACACTCATCTTAGGCAGGGCAATATCTAAAATCGGTCAAGCAGGTGAGAGACCCATCCTTTCTTGAGAGAAGGAAATGTTTCTTCTCATTTTAGTCTAACCCATTCATTGTCTCAAGATGTTTTGAGTATCTTGAACAATATAAGTGTGTCCAGGCCCCTGGAAAGTAGTGTGAGAGTTGTATTAGCTTTGGTGTCAGATGGACGAGAGTCTATCTCAAAATAATAATAATAATGATAATAATAATAGTAATAAATTGCCTAACTTCTCTGAATGCTGAGACAGGATGATTGCAAGCTTGAAACCAGCCTATGTAATTTAGCAAGACTGTCTCAAGATTCAATACATAACACATAGTCAGTATCTGCTTCTTTTCTTTCCAGTAAGGAACTCTGGCTCCTTGTAAAAGGCAGAGCAGGTGTTAGCAACCATCCTAGACTAAGAAGCTTTACTACTGCCCTTATCCAGAGATTTTTGAGATCCTTAACATTGGCTTTGGATTTTATGTATTCTATGGATTTTGACCTATCCCTTCCAGAAATCCAGTTCCTCTACTACAACCAATGAGAAGATCACCAAATTATATGAGTTAGGTGGAGAGCCTGAGAGGAAGATGTGGGTGGACCGTTACCTGGCCTTCACAGAGGAAAAGGCCATGGGCATGACAAACCTGCCTGCAGTGGGTAGGAAACCTCTCGACCTCTATCGCCTGTACGTGTCTGTGAAGGAGATTGGTGGATTGACTCAGGTGAGTGCCTGACAGTTGACTTCCTTTGTGGTTTCCCTTCTTCTCATTACTCACTGGCTCCCCGTGGTTCTGTTGGATCTCAAGGGACAGCATTCTCCTGTTCTCTGGGTAACATAGTACTGACAAACCAGGAGCATAGGGCTTCCAGAGAGGAGACAAAAGCAAGAGACTGCAGTATTCCTGCTAGTATAAGCAACTATTGCCTTATTACTGAGGTCCCATTGGGGTACAGAAAAAGAAAATGTGTGAGCATTCCATGTAGATAATTAACAGAGTAGCAAGTACAGGGTTTAGAGAGAAATGGGCCTAGTTTTGAAGGCTTTCTTGGCTGCTTACAATATAGTGACCTTAATCAAGGGCTATGTATTACTCTGAACCTTAATTTTCTTACTGACAAAATAGGGATAGTGTGTGCCCTTTTAGACTTATAAAAAATTAGAAATAATAAACATGAAGCTTTCACCAAGGTTGGTTGGTTTGCCTCCCCGCTCCTTTTTTCCTATTCTCCCTTTGTCTTCTCTCCCCCTTTTCTCTTTCTCTTTCTAACGTTGTAATTCAGGGTAGTCTTAAACTTAGTCTTTAACTATGTAGTCCTGGCTGATCTCAAACTCGCAACAATCCTCCTACCTCACCTTCCCAAGTGCTGAGATTACAGGTGTGCACCACCATGCTTGGCTGTTAACCCAGGTTTCTCGTATACAAACTGATCTGCAAGATGGTACAGTGCCAGCAGAGTAGTTGTTGACCCTTTAAATCTAGAAAGAGAGGCTGGGGATTTAGCTCAGTGGCATAAGCATCTGCCTTGCAAGCACACGGTCGTGAGTTCGATCCCCGGTACCGATAAAAAAAATAAAATAAAATAAATAAATAAATCTAGAAAGCTTCCCAGTGCAGAAGAGATTTCAGGAGTTGCTTAATAGAAACAGCTTCTAGCTGGTCATGGTGGTATACACCTATAATCCTAGCATACAGGAGGCTGACGCAGGAGGATTGCTGTGGTCTCTGAAGAAAGGTAGTGGTAGGAAATGGAAATTACTTGTCTAATTACTGTAAGTGGGAGACTTAAATGAATGGATCATTTCTTACTGAAAACCTCTGAAATAGATGTCACCCAGAGTCTTGTCCCTTCTCTGATATCTTATAGGTTTGTTGTAGACTCAGTTCAGGAGGCAAACAAGTGAGGCCATCCTGCCAGACATACAGCACATTGCCTTGCACATTTTGCTCATGATGTGTTTAGTAGTCTCCAGACCAGGAATTGCTCTTAGATCAGAGTTTGTAGACAGTCTCTGAGGGAGGTGTGGCAGGGAAAGACTTACTCTAAATCTTCTAAATCAAATGAGGAAAACAGCTGTCACCAGCAGAAAAGAAAGTGATTGGAATAAAGCCAACCAACAGTCAATTATGAATTCCTTCTCCCTTCAGGCCTTATTCCCTTGCCCACAATGAAAAACAAAACAAAACAAAACAAAACAAGACACATGCATGCTGCCACATAACTGCTATGGAAAGCAAAGCCACAGAAGGCTTCTGAGGTGACCCTGGATATATTTTATGCTTTTTTTTCTGATACCGACTTCTCATAGTCATGTCTCTCCCACCTATAGCAAAAGATGGCATTGTGTTAAGATTGGCTTTCTTCTGATTGGTGGGCTTTTAGATTCACTGAAGCTAAGATGAAGTACAGAGGGAATCCCAAAGCCTAGGCCTGAATTCCAGTTTGTAAAAGAATGGAAACCTTTTAGATGTTGTGATATAATTAAATTCTAAAGACACTGAGAATTCCAAGGAAAGAGTGCTAATATGTGAGGATTCCAGGAAGGCAAAAGATGAATCTTGAGTTTTTCTAAAGGAGTGAGTAATAAAATTTACATGAAGCACTTGGGCCAGATGGCATGGGAATCATGGAGAATCTGGACCGTCATCCACCACGGCCATCTGCAACTTTAAGGCAACTCAGGTGTTCATCCTCACTCTTAGAGAAAGTATTCTTGGTCATTTGTCTTCTGTCTAGGTTGTCCCTATGTGTGTGTCCATAAACTCTTTTCTGATATCACAGGCACCAAACTAAAAGGCACCGCAATCTGTTGAACTTTCCTGTGGACTAGGACTAGAATGCCAATGTTCCTAACACATGGGAGATGGGCTTATTGTTTGGCAGATGAATAAAAACACATGAACAAGGCTTATACCTGTCTGGCTAGTGCAGAAAGACTAATTAATTGTAGGGGGTTTTTGAGGAGTGGTCTTTGTCACTGTGCCTTGAGGCTGAAAAATGGGTACAGAACTGTAGCCTGGCTGCTGGGGAAGTACAGAAGAAGTCACAAGGTGCTGAACATGAGAAAATCAAGACAGTGGTGAGGGAAAAGGGCTGCTAGTTATATATCCTTACGATGTAAAGGATCAGTAAAAATGTTAAATTTACAGGGGGATAACCCCTTTTTCCCCATGGACAAAAGAAAAAATATGTAAAAACACCCCCGTGTGACAAAGTAAGATATTACCATTTTATAAATTGTGGGGTTTGGGAGGGTGGTTTGTTTGTTCTTCAAGAGAGCATCTTGCTACATAGTTCAGGTTGGCCTTAAACTCGCTGTGTAACCCAGGCTGGCCTTAAACTCAGGGAAACTCCTTCCTCACCCTCCCAAGTACTGGCATTACAATTGTGTGCCACCATTCCTAGTTACAAAGTGTTTTTACTGTGCACTCAAAACAAGATTTGGGCTGAGTGTGGTATTGCACACCTGTGATCTCATTACTTGAGAAGCTGAGGCAGGAGGATTGCCAGAAGTTCAGGGCCTGCTTGAGTCACATAATGAGTTAAAGGCCAGCCTGAACTATATGGCAAAAACCTATGTCCAAAAATAAATAACTGAAAAAAAAAATAGGATTTGGAGCCTGGTGTGGTGGCATCCACATGTAATCCCAGCTCCTTGGGTGGTTGGAGGATTACAAACTCGAGCTCAGCCTGAGCAATTTAGCAATGTTAGGGAAACCCTGTTGCAAAGACTATAGGTTCAATTCCCAGTATCATGAAAAAGAAAGGATTGGGGCTGAGGCTATAGCTCAATTGTAAAACACTTGTCTTAACATGTATGAGGTCCTGGATTATATGCCCCCCAGCACTACAAAACAAATAGATTTTAAAAGTAGGATTTTGCCAGGGATATAGCTGAGCAATATAAGCAACTGCCTGGCAAGTGCAAGGTCCTGAGTTTGTTTCCTGGTGTGAAAAACAAAAACACCATAAAGGTGTGATTTGTATCTGAATGTGGTTTGTACACCATTTCAGCAGTATATTTGTTTAAAGCACAGACTAGCTCTGATTTCTAATAGTGTTACGAACCTTGGTGTTTTGAATAAGCATTGTCTGATACTTGTAGTATAGCATACTTACTGTGAAGCCAACTACAGATTTAACATTTCTTGGGGGCTGTCTACCAAGCTGTAAGGTTAACTTTTTCAGTTACCTAAGAACTGATACTACAAAAAATGAGTACTTTGTAGCATTCTCTGAAGGCTTGGGGCTTATGGGCAGAAATACCAAGCAAGAGATGTTCCCCAACTCTTTTGGTTGTTGTAGGTCAACAAGAACAAAAAATGGCGGGAACTTGCGACCAACCTCAATGTGGGCACATCAAGCAGTGCTGCCAGCTCCTTAAAAAAGCAGTATATCCAGTGTCTCTATGCCTTTGAGTGCAAGATTGAACGGGGAGAAGACCCTCCCCCAGACATCTTTGCAGCTGCAGATTCCAAGAAGTCTCAGCCCAAGGTCCAGCCTCCATCTCCTGGTAAGGATGGGGTAAAGCAGCCCCACAAAGGACAGGGGCCTGTTGCCCTTGACTCTTCTTATAGTGTTGTCTGCCTCCAGGGTGGCAAAGCCGATGCCAGGGGCATGTGCGCTACCCTGCCCTACCTCAGTGCTTATTTAACAAGTTGGCAAAATAAAGAGCGGACAGTGTGATTCCCTTAGGAGATACTCTATACCAGCTCTTAAGTTTTAATTTTCATTGTGTGCCTGGCATCTTGCCAGATGTTTGTAAACTAGTGAGTGGGAGGGACACCAGAGTTGAAAACTGACAAATAGCAGTGAAGCAGGGCCATCTGGGCGCTTTGAGCCCCTGACGTCAGTGCCTTAGAATGCAGCTCAGACAAGAGCCCTGAATTCCCCCAAGGAACTGAGAGGGTAATGAATGGGAAGGAGCGGCTGGGCCATGTAATGAATGGAACTTTCTGATGGGAGTGCTTCTGCCCACCCTCTCTCAGAGGAGGCCCTAGGCAAGCATGGGGAGAAGAAGGCCAGGGCACTGAAGGTGGGTGTATACACATATGCCCTGGTGTTGACCTGAGGGTGTAATGAATGCCTGAGATGATGACTCATCAGCTGGGGAGGCCCCAGCAGTGGGATATCTGCTGCTGAGAATGGTGGCTAATAGAAACATTGATTACTGGTAGGTGTTCCATTTTCATTGGTTTAGTGGGGAATGTTGGAACCTGAGGATGATATTATGCTGGGTGCATGAGAACAAAAGTATCAAAGTTCCTAAAATGTACCACAGGTTGGGAGCAAGTTGAACCTTTCCACAACCAGATACTGGGGGCACTGCTTGGGAGTATGCATATCAACATTACAGTGTTCAATGGGTTCTTTTGGAGCAATAAATACAGATTATCAGGGAAGCTGGCAGTGGCTTAAGAAATTACCAGGATGGTGACAGCATGACCATATCTCTTTAAACGTTAGCAAAAGCAAGAGTGACAAAGCCTGTTCCTCTCTTTATAACCCGGCCTTGCAGATGACCTACTATGAAAAGGATTCAGTTATTAAAATCATTTACAAAGAGATCCTGACGCATTTGTATGTTTCTGTAAGAGCCAAACATTTTCCCCAAGCAAGCCACTCACCTTTCATCTGTATCTACAGCAGGATCAGGGTCTATGCAGGGGCCCCAGACTCCTCAGTCAACCAGCAGTTCCATGGCAGAAGGAGGAGACCTGAAACCACCAACTCCAGCATCCACACCACACAGCCAGATTCCCCCCCTGCCAGGCATGAGGTAAGGGCAGGAATAGGACTGGAGGTTTGGGAAACCTTGGAGACAAGTACATGGCAACTTCTGTTCAGCCCAAGGGTGATCCCAGGTACTGCCTAGTCTCCCATGTTTTTGCCTTTTAGCAGGGAACTTACTCTAATGTTTAATTGCTTTTTCTCACTTTGGAGCAGGAGCAATTCAGTTGGGATCCAGGATACCTTTCCTGATGGAAGTGACCCCACATTCCAAAAGCGGAATTCCATGACTCCAAATCCTGGGTACCAGCCCAGTATGAATACCTCTGACATGATGGGGCGCATGTCCTACGAGCCAAATAAGGATCCTTATGGCAGCATGAGGAAAGGTGACCAGTTGCTATTAACCTTGTGCTCATGAAGATAGGGCCAGAGAAATGGGAGGGGCTTGAGGGGGTATCTTCAGTGGCTTAGAGTTCTTGTCAAGCTGTCATGTCTAGATGTAACCACCTGATCTAACCACCCTCTTCATCCCTGCTTTTTTTTTTTTTTATCTCCTGCACCTGTCTTGTAACCCTTTAACAAGTCAGCACCTTTTGTTGGTTGAGGCCTTGTAGATCTCTTGTTTTAAACCTACCAGGAAAACACTGAGAACAAATGCAAGCTCTAAAGGCAGCCTGGGGCTTTGGAGGAAACAAGGTATAGATTGCTGAGCCTACTTACCTGTCACTATGCTCACTGTTTTCCTTTTTGCACCCAGCTCCAGGAAGTGATCCCTTCATGTCCTCAGGGCAGGGCCCCAATGGCAGCGGGATGGGCGACCCCTATAGTCGTACTGCTGGCCCTGGGCTCGGAAATGTGGCTATGGGACCACGACAGCACTATCCCTATGGAGGTCCTTATGACAGAGTGAGGTAAGCATGTCCTCCACTCTGCCCTCACCTCACCTCTGGCACTTGCAGCTATAGTGGATTCAATTTACTTCTCTAAATTTGTTTAGGACGGAGCCTGGAATAGGACCTGAGGGAAACATGGGCACTGGGGCCCCCCAGCAGAATCTCATGCCTTCCACCCCAGACTCGGGGATGTATTCTCCTAGCCGCTATCCCCCGCAGCAGCAGCAGCAACAGCAGCAACGGTGAGTAAATCCTGGCCCCAGTGTCACTGTGGCTCAGGCTTGGCCATTCCCCACCCTCATCCTCTATTTCTCCTCTTGTGTAGACATGATTCCTATGGCAATCAGTTCTCCACCCAAGGCACCCCTTCTGGCAATCCCTTCCCCAGCCAGCAGACCACAATGTATCAGCAGCAGCAGCAGGTAAGGAGGGTATCTGGGAATGAACTGACCCACAGGATCCCTGTGAAAAGCAGTGAGTGACCTAATCTAGTCTGTGGCAGTCTTAAGAATCTCACTTTAGGAACCACATTGTTCTTTTCTGACCTGGCTAGGCAATTCTGCGTGAATGAAGATCTACATGCTTAATCTCTTTTCTGGAGTGCAGTCCAGTCTCCCTAGTTCTCTAAAAGGGATAGAAACAGACCTTATTTTGATTTTTAGTTTGTTTTGCTTGCCCCATTCCTTTTTCTTTGAGACAGGGTCTCATTATGAAGTTCATGCTGGTGTAGAACTCACTGTATAGCCATGTAACCCAGGATGGCCTCGAACTTAAAGTGATCCTCCTGCATCAGCCTTTTGATACATTTTTCTGCTTGTCACAAGGGGGAAGATAAAGGTGGATATGATGGTCTGCACCTTTAATTCCAGCACTTGGAAGCTGAGGCACAAGGATCACAAGTTGAAGCCAGCCTGTACAACTTAGCAAGACCCTATCTCAAATTAAAAATAAGCAACAACTGGGACTATACCTCAGTGCAGAAGCTATGGGACCAATCCCCAGTATCATGGGTGGGGATAGGGAGTAGAAAACAGTAGCTACCCTCTGAAATAACTTCAAAAGATAATTCATAAGCGTGATTTGTTTTCTTGGTACCTATAGGACTGTGTAATGTCCCTGAGTGTATTTATTTCATTTCCCCTCTCCTTATCTCTGTTTTAGAATTATAAGCGGCCAATGGATGGCACATATGGCCCTCCTGCCAAGCGGCATGAAGGGGAGATGTACAGCGTGCCATATAGCACTGGGCAGGGGCAGCCTCAGCAGCAGTTACCCCCAGCCCAGTCTCAGTCTGCCAGCCAACAGCAAGCTACCCAGCCTTCCCCTCAGCAAGATGTGTACAACCAGTATGGCAATGCCTATCCTGCTACTGCCACTGCTGCTACTGAGCGCCGACCAGCAGGCGGTCCCCAGAACCAATTTCCATTCCAGTTTGGCCGAGACCGTGTCTCTGCAGCCCCTGGCTCCAATGCCCAGCAGAACATGCCACCACAGATGATGGGCGGCCCCATACAGGCATCAGCTGAGGTTGCTCAGCAAGGCACCATGTGGCAGGGGCGTAATGACATGACCTATAATTATGCCAACAGGCAGAGCACGGGCTCTGCCCCGCAGGGTCCTGCATATCATGGTGTGAACCGAACAGATGAAATGCTGCACACGGATCAGAGGGCCAACCATGAAGGCCCATGGCCTTCTCATGGCGCACGCCAGCCTCCATATGGTCCCTCTGCCCCCGTACCTCCCATGACAAGGCCCCCTCCATCTAACTACCAGCCCCCGCCAAGCATGCAGAATCACATTCCTCAGGTATCCAGCCCCGCTCCCCTGCCCCGGCCAATGGAGAATCGCACCTCTCCTAGCAAGTCTCCATTCCTGCACTCTGGGATGAAAATGCAGAAAGCAGGTCCACCGGTACCTGCCTCGCACATAGCACCTACCCCTGTGCAGCCCCCTATGATTCGGCGAGATATCACCTTCCCACCTGGCTCTGTTGAAGCCACACAGCCTGTGTTGAAGCAGAGAAGGCGGCTCACAATGAAAGACATTGGTAAGGAGACCTCCTTGATTGGGTTTCTTACTCTACCTCTTTTTTTCACCTTAAACCTTGCTCCTCCATCCTGATGATCTGAATGAGGTTAAATCTGGTTCAACGTTGTCTAAAATAAAGCCAATGAACTTTGGGGAAAGAAGAAATAAACTGATTTCAGATTTTTATTTAAGACACTGCCATGCAGTGATGTCCTGGAGAACTTAGAAGCCATAAGGGGCAGGTATGTGTTATGTCCCAGATAGGAACTGTGCCTTCTGCCTTCCAACTTATATTGTCTTCAGAGTAGCCTTACTGATGGGGAGGCCTGGGTGTGCCTCCACCAACCTGGGCTTGGTGGACAACACAGAGGTTTATTTCAGGAACCCCGGAGGCATGGCGGGTAATGATGTCCCTCAAGTCTGGGCTCCTGGCAGAGAGCACGTGGGCGTTAGACACCATTAACATCCTACTATATGATGACAACAGCATCATGACCTTCAATCTCAGTCAGGTGAGTTACACGTACCTGGGACAGATTGGGAGGACCTGGGATTATCATAACATAGACAATACCAAATGACACAGGGAATGAAGTCATCTTCAAGTAACATAGTCTTTTCTTTCTTGGATATCTTCCATGCCAGTACTTGGCTTCTTTTGCCACTGGGCATGGACCCAGGATATTGAGAGTAGTAATAATCTATATATGTTTTCATGTTGGTGCCTTAGTACAGAATTTATTTATTTATTTATTTATTTATTTTTGGTAATATGGATTGAACTCATGACCTCCTGCTTGCCAGGCAAGTGCTATGCTGCTGAGCTATATCCCTGGCCCCAGAATTACTTTAAAGGAAGTTTTATTTTAAAGAAATCTTTTGATATTGCTAAGAAATACAGCCATACACAGTGACACATGCCTGTAATCCTAACTACAGTTCTTAGGAACCAGAAGCAGAGGAATCACAAGTGCAAAGCCTGGAACTAGACCACCCACCTACATATGACAAGCTAGCCTCCCCCAAGTCAAGATTCCTCCCCCCCCTTTACTGCTTCTGGTTCCAAGTACTGTAGTTAGGATTACAAGCAATTTAGTGAGATGACCATGTCTCAAAAAAATAAGCAAGGAATGGTGGTTTCTACTTGTAATCCCAGCATTTCAGAGGCTAAGGTAGGAGGATCTCAAATTGGAGGCCAGCCTGTTATATGTAGGTAAGGGATCAGTAGGGGGATGGATTGAGGGTGGGAATGTAGTTTAGTGGTAGAGCACTTAGATACATGAAGCCCTGGGTTCATTCCCCACTACCGTCAAAAAGAAAGGAAGAAAGAGGCACAGAACTGTTGATGTTACTGAGAACACCACAGTTTTTAAAAGAATTTGTGGTCTTTCTATCAGCAATTTACTTTTCCCTTTTTGAAAAAAATTTTTATTTTATTTAAAAAATAATTTAAAAAGACAAAATAGGAAAAAATGAGGGAAAAAAGTAGAATACAGAATTCAAAAAAAATTAACATCATAAAATCACTACTTGATGCATTACATATTGTCATCTGAACAATATCCCTTTCTTACTACTTCTAATTTGATTGGTACTTTGTTGGTCCCAGTTTCTTTGAGTATCGAATGGATAGGAATTTTTGGTTGTCTTTTTTATTGTTTTCTTATAAACCTGCTTCTTCTACCCCATTCTCCCCAAAATGTGTACTTTGAGTTTTCCCAAATATCTGGGAAGAATTTGTGCTCCACTGTCCTACTTTGTTTTGATCATCCTTTGGACACAGCAGGACCATAACACCAACAGGAGTTATAGCCATTTAGGGATGAGAAAGAGTTTAGTTCCTGCTCAAGTTCACACAGCTGTCAGTACTACCTTTCTAGTTGTAAAACCTTACTGTTTCCATTACATAATATTGTCTCACATGAGAAAGTAAAAGAACAAATGTTGATTGAGCAGTTTCCATAAACTAGACATCTGATGTATTCTATTCAGACCTCAGAATAGTCCTGTTAAAGTTGACAAAGTTGTGTCATTTTATACAGTTAGGTCCTTTTTTAAAAGCCAGAATTCAAGCTTAGATCTTTCAGAGTCTATTATAGTGTTAACTCTACAAACTCAATTCTTACCATGATTCTGGTTGAAAACAGAAGTGGTTGAGAACCAAATCAAATTTAGTGGTTAGGTGCCAGGTGTGCTGGTGCATGCCTGTAACTCCAACAGTGAGGAGGCTGAGACAGAAGAGGATCACTGTGAGTTTGAGGCCTGCCTCAGCTATATAATGAGCTCAGAGTTAGCCAGAACTACATAGCAAAATACATAGTCTGAATTTGTAGCGAACTACAATTTTATGGTTAGGTTCAATGTTGACCTTATGGGGAAATTTGATGGTTCTCATCCAGTTCAGTTTGTGACCAGAATCATGAAGAAAATTAAATTCATAAACTGAGGTAACACCATAATTTTTTTTTCTTTTCTTTCTCTCTTTTCTTGCCTTTGGTCTTGTCTCTCTTCTCTTCCCTTCCCTTCCCTCTTGTCCCTTCTCTCTTTTTTTTTTTTTTTCTTTTCTGCTATACTGTTCAACCAAAAGTTTGTCTAAAGAGCAGTACAGTATTTTGTTCTAGAAATATATAGCCTGTAGAAGAGCCAAGCCGGGTTGGGTCTTCTGATCCTTTTGCTTGGATCATTGTTTGGAGAGTCAAAGCTTTGTCCCACTCATGCTAAAAAGATTCATTAAAGTCCAGCCTCCTGGAATGTTGGGGAGCTTGGAAAAGAGCAGATGAAAATCTGTCCATATTCCATTCCCTTTGCTCATGTTGGAAAGGGGGCATGTCTCCAGGCTTAGACTTGAGCTTCACTTACTAATGGGATGTAGAGTGTCCTAGAAGAAGACTGGAAATGACCAACAGGTAAGAAACTGGCCTGGGAAAGAAAAAGCAGGTTGGTTGAGAAAGAGAAGGCTGAGAGATGGGTGGCATTTGTGGGTGAGGTATCAAGCTCACACTTCCTGCTAAGGGCAGGCTTATGGATTGATTGTTTTGGTAGAAGGCAGAAAGATGAAGATGAGCAGTTTGCTCTGCAGAAGCTTTGGGAAATGAGTGGCTGCCTCTACCAAGTTCATACCGAGTGTCTGACTTAGAAGAAATGGGAAGATTGGATAGGTATGGCCCGCTCAGTCATAGAGCAGTTGCCTAGCCTTCACAAGGCCCTGTGCTTGGAGGGGATATGGATGGAACTTGGGAGGTCTCAAATCAAAGATTCTCTTTTTTGCAATTTTTCCTCCCTCAATTTACTGTCTTTGCTTTCTCTTTCAGCTCCCAGGGTTGCTAGAGCTCCTTGTAGAATACTTCCGACGATGCTTGATTGAGATCTTTGGCATTTTAAAGGAGTATGAGGTGGGTGACCCAGGACAGAGAACACTTCTGGATCCTGGGAGATTCAGCAAGGTGTCTAGTCCAACCCCAACAGAGGGTGAGGAAGAAGAAGAACTTCTAAGTCCTAAACTAAAGGAGGAGGAGGAAGAAGAAGTAGTAGTTGAAAATGATGAGGAGATGGCCTTTTTGGGTAAGGACAAGCCAGCATCAGAGAATAGTGAGGAGAAGCTAATCAGTAAGTTTGACAAGCTTCCAGTAAAGATTGTACAGAAGAATGATCCATTTGTGGTGGACTGCTCAGATAAGCTTGGGCGTGTTCAGGAGTTTGATAGTGGGCTGCTGCACTGGCGGATTGGTGGGGGGGACACCACTGAGCATATCCAGACCCACTTTGAAAGCAAGACAGAGCTGCTGCCTTCCCGGTCTCATGTGCCCTGCTCAGCAGCCCCCCGGAAACGTGTCATAACAGTAGAGGGTATAGCGGGGAGGACGACAGAACAGGAAGGGCCCCCACCTGATGGCCTTCCAGAAAAACGGATCACAGCCACTATGGACGACATGTTGTCTACTCGGTCTAGCACATTGACTGAGGAGGGAGCTAAGAATGCAGAGGCCACTAAGGAAAGCAGCAAGTTTCCATTTGGCATTAGCCCAGCACAGAGCCACCGGAACATCAAGATCCTAGAGGATGAACCCCATAGTAAGGATGAGACCCCATTGTGTACCCTCCTGGACTGGCAGGATTCACTTGCCAAGCGCTGCATCTGTGTCTCCAATACCATCCGAAGCCTGTCATTCGTGCCAGGCAACGACTTTGAGATGTCCAAACACCCAGGGCTGCTGCTCATCCTGGGCAAGCTGATCCTGCTGCACCACAAGCATCCGGAACGGAAGCAGGCCCCACTGACTTATGAGAAGGAGGAGGAACAGGACCAAGGGGTGAGCTGTAACAAAGTGGAGTGGTGGTGGGACTGCTTGGAGATGCTCCGGGAAAACACCTTGGTCACACTCGCCAACATCTCAGGGCAGTTAGACCTCTCCCCATACCCTGAGAGCATTTGCCTACCTGTTCTGGATGGACTCCTGCACTGGGCAGTTTGCCCTTCAGCTGAAGCCCAGGACCCTTTCTCCACCCTGGGCCCCAATGCCGTCCTCTCCCCTCAGAGATTGGTCTTGGAAACCCTCAGCAAACTCAGTATCCAGGACAACAATGTGGACCTGATTCTGGCCACTCCCCCCTTCAGCCGCCTGGAGAAGTTGTACAGCACCATGGTGCGCTTCCTCAGTGACCGAAAGAACCCAGTATGCCGGGAGATGGCGGTGGTACTACTGGCCAACCTGGCACAGGGGGACAGCTTGGCAGCCCGTGCCATCGCAGTGCAGAAGGGCAGCATTGGCAACCTCCTGGGCTTCCTCGAGGACAGCCTTGCTGCCACACAGTTCCAGCAGAGTCAGGCCAGCCTCCTCCACATGCAGAACCCACCCTTTGAGCCAACTAGTGTGGACATGATGCGGCGGGCTGCCCGCGCGCTGCTTGCCCTGGCCAAGGTGGATGAGAACCACTCAGAATTCACTCTATACGAGTCACGGCTGTTGGACATCTCGGTGTCACCGTTGATGAACTCATTGGTTTCACAAGTCATTTGTGATGTACTGTTTTTAATTGGCCAGTCATGACAGCCGTGGGACATCTCCCCCCCTGTGTGTGTGTGCGTGTGTGGAGAACTTAGAAACTGACTGTTGCCCTTTATTTATGCAAAACCACCTCAGAATCCAGTTTACCCTGTGCTGTCCAGCTTCTCCCTTGGGGAAAAAAGTCTCTCCTGTTTCTCTTTCCTCCTCCTCCCCCTCCCCCTCACACCTTTCTGTTCCTGTCCTCACCTTACTTCCCTCAGGACCCCACTATTTGAAAAGACAAAGCTCTGCCTAAATAGAAGACTTTTTTTTATTTTAACCAAAGTTACTGTTGTTTACAGTGAGTTTGGGGAAAAAATAAAAATGGCTTTCCCGATCCTTGCATCAACGGGATGCCACATTTCATAACTGTTTTTAATGGTAAAAAAGAAAAAAATACAAAAAAACCCTGAAGGACAAAAAGGTGACTGCTGAACTGTGTGTGGTTTATTGTTGTACATTCACAATCTTGCAGGAACCAAGAAGTTCGCAGTTGTGAACAGACCCTGTTCACTGGAGAGGCCTGTGCAGTAGAGTGTAGACCCTTTCATGTACTGTACTGTACACCTGATACTGTAAACATACTGTAATAATAATGTCTCACCTGGAAATGAGAGAAGACGCTGGGTCAGCAGCAAGCTGTAGTTTTTAAAATGTTTTTAGTTAAACGTTGAGGAGAAAAAAAAAGGCTTTTCCCCCAAAGTATCATGTGTGAACCTACAACACCCTGACCTCTTTCTCTCCTCCTTGATTGTATGAATAACCCTGAGATCACCTCTTAGAACTGGTTTTAACCTTTAGCTGCAGCGGCTGTGCTGCCACGTGTGTATATATATGACGTTGTACATTGCACATACCCTTGGATCCCCACAGTTTGGTCCCCTTCCCAGTTACCCCTTTATAGTATGACGAGTTAACAAGTTGGTGACCTGCACAAAGCGAGACACAGCTATTTAATCTCTTGCCAGACATCGCCCCTCTTGGTGTGATGCTGTACAGGTCTCTGTAAAAAGTCCTTGCTGTCTCAGCAGCCAATCAACTTATAGTTTATTTTTTTTTCCTGGGTTTTTGTTTTGTTTTATTTTCTTTCTAATCGAGGTGTGAAAAAGTTCTAGGTTCAGTTGAAGTTCCTGATGAAGAAACACAATTAAAATTTTTTCAGTGATAAAATCTGCATATTTGTATTTCAACAATGTAGCTAAAACTTGATGTAAATTCCTCCTTTTTTTCCTTTTTTGGCTTAATGAATCATTTATTCAGTATGAAATCTTTATACTATATGTTCCACGTGTTAAGAATAAATGTACATTAAATCTTGGTAAGACTTGTGAGACTTTTATTGTTTTCATACTACTATAAAGATTAACCTTTTGTGTGGGGAATAGGAACTACTCATCCTGTTCTCACAAACAGCCCTTAGTGTGCTCTCTATTAAGTGGTGGCATCCTGGACCCTGTCATGTCTTCCATATTCTGCTTTAGACCTCCACAGTGCAAGTCCGTGTTTAAGAAAACCGATGAGGCAGGACGCTACAAGTTCAAGACAAACCCGGACAACTTGGATCTTGCCTCAAAATGCCTCAAAATGAAAGATTAAGAAAGGGCTGAAGGGCCAGGGGTTTAGCTTAGCGGTATAAGTGCCTGCTTGGCAAATGTGAGGTGGTGAGTTCAATCCACAGCACCAAAAAACAAAACAAAACTGAAACTAAGTGCAAAGGCTCTGGGTTCCATCCCTAGTACTGAAAAACGATGAAAACGAGATGATTGAGTCTGCAAGAGGAAATTCTGGGCAAGAAGAGCATGCTAGCTCCTTGAAATAAAGCAGACTTAACCAAAATGTTGATAGTGTAGGAGGGGAAAAAATTGGAAATAGCAAAGAGAGGATCTCTGTTTTCTTAGGTTTTGTTTGTTTTCTTGTTTGTGTCTGAGACAGGGTCTCCAGTTCTGCCTTGAACTCTCCAAACTGGGTTCAAATTAGACAATCCTCCTGCCTCAGCCTCCCAATTAGCTAGAATGACTTAAGATTACAGGCATGTACCACCAACCATCCTCAGCTTTTCTTAGAAATTTCTTTCTTTCTTTCTCTTTCTTTCTTTCTTTCTTTCTTTTTCTTTTTCTTTCTTTTTCTTTTCTTTCTTTCCTTTTTCTTTCTCTTTTCTTTTTTTCTTTCTTTCTTTCCTTTCTTCCTTTCTTTCCTTTCTTTTTCTTTCTTTTCCTTCCTTCCTTCCTTCCTTCCTTCCTTCCTTCTTTCATCAGTACTGGGGATCAAACTCACAGCCTCGTGCTTGCAAGGCAGGCGTTTATGCCACTGAGCTAAACCCCCAGCCCCTCTTAGAAATTTCTAACACTGAGACAAACCCATTTTCCTGAAGCAGACTCCGTCTTAATCACTTTTGTCTCTTGGCTGTCTCTTTCCTTTGACTACAGACTAGAGTCTGCTCTGACATCTCTGCTAGAAATTTGATTGGAATATGTGAAGGCTAAAATGCCCATTTTCCTCCCAAGAAGCCTGCTTCTGCAGTTTTCTCAGTAAATAGCAAGTTGGATTTCCATCATTTCAGAAAAAAAAATCCTTGATACCTTTCATTTCATGTCGAGTCTGCTCTCAGAAAATAATCCTCAGCCAGGCATGATGACTAGTACATGCCTGTGCTCCCAACATTTGGGAGGGTGAGGCTTTTAGGATTGCTAGGAGTTCAAGGCCAGCCTGAACCTGCATAGTGAGCCCCTCACTCAAAATCCTCAATCCAGCCACTATTGACATTCAAGGCACTATCATGCCCTTCCTGAATATTTTTAAAAATAGGGTCTTTCATTATGTAGTTTTGGCTGGTCTTGACCTCACTGTAGCCCAAGATGGCCCCAAACTCTGGGCAGTCCTGCCTCAAGCCTCCCAAATGCTAAGGTTACCTGGGCACCATGCCCTGCTCTTTCCTACACTGTACATTATTCCACATTGTTTCCACTTCCACGTTGCCTAGTTGAACCTCAAACTGTATGCTCTGAAGCCCTTATCTCCTTCAGATTTTTGTTCAGATATTTTAAGAACTGTGGGTGTAGCTCTCAGTAGGAGCTTGTATTTAGCATGCACAAGGCCTTGGGATGAATCAGCAGCACTTGCCTTCCTCCAATGTTGATTTCTGCATCCCTACCTTGTTTTACTTTGCCTTTTCTTATAGTACTTGTTACCATCTGGTCTACTGTGTATATTGTACTTAACCTGTACAGTCCTAGAACATAAAATCTGTGAAGGCAAGGAAGTTTAGTTCCCTGCTATATCCCTGTACTAACATAACTTGGCACATAGTACCTATTTAAAAAATAGTTGGAAAAAAAAGCTGAGTGATAGTATAGGAGTTAGCTGGATGCGATTGGTTTTTTTGGTACCTGGTATTGAACTTACAACCTTGCACTTGCCAGGAAGGCCCTTATGCTGCTAAGCTAAATTCCTGGGCCTGCGGTTTTTTATGAGGTTAATGTCACCAGATGAAGCTTCTCCATTCATCCCCTAAGGGAATCAGAGAAAGTTCAAGTTCAGGTTTGAGGAGAAATCAGACAATAGAAAATGACTGCTTCAAAGTGAGAGGGATGTAGTACATGACAATCGACAGTTGAATGCTGGACGTAGTACATCACAATTGACAGTAGCCTTGTGCCTGTGAGGTTGGTGTGGAGGCTGAGGAAAGTGAAGCCTACTAGTCAAATCCACATGCTAAGCAAGGCCCACCTGACCTAGGCCCATGCTCTTCCCAAAGTACCACACAGTGATACTTCCTCTCTAGATGGGGGGACAACTAGGCATAACTGAATCTAGTTGTGCACTGCCAGCAAGATTTGCTGGTTTTTGTTTTGTTTTTTGGATCTGGCATGAGGTAAAACTGTCCCAAGAATTTCAATCAAGTGTGCATTAAAGTGTAGCTGTTAATATTTGGGTCAGGGACCAGAATAGTATTTCTCTATTGAGAGAAAAACCTTTTGTCAACCAAGATCCTTCCTAGGACTTGTCTGGGAAAAAAAAAAAAAAGTGGGAAGTTTTTCACATCTATATGTTGGTAAGTAATACTGGAAATGGCTACTTTTTGCTCTTGGTCTCTTGAGCTCCATTTTTGAATCTAGAAAGTACATTTCTGGGCTGTACAAGGAGCATTACCTAGGAGTTTGGTTTCCTGGGTTCCTTTTATCTGCTCCCCTGCAATGCAGTGGGGGCCTAGCCTGGTCTCCAGTTTCTGACCAGAGCTACTACAGCCAACAGAACTGCTAATCACTGAGCTGTGAATAATTTGCTTTTGAGAAGTAAATAGAACCTTGCCTGTAGAGAACTTAGGGGTGTGGCCAGTAGTTCTTTTCCCAGGCTCCTCCCTTCCCACCCCCCAAATGACCTTAACCTTCTTCCATAGCTGGACAGCAGCCAAGTCCAGCCTAAACAATACTCTCAACCTCATTGGCTCTTTCGCGTTGCAACCACTGCCACCCCCAAATGGCTAAGGCCTTCCCACCAGGCTTCCCAGTAGAATCATCAAGGTTTTCTATTAAAAAGCAAACACTGAAGGAAGGGTGAAAAGTGTTCATGGGCTTTGAAGTATCAGTGTTGGCTCCCACGATTAGAGGCATGATGAGGTCTTTGCCTTGGAGTGGATGGACATAGTCAAGTGATCCAGCAGAGGTAAAAAATGTAAGTGTAGGGCTGGGGATTTAGCTCAGCAGCGTAAGCACCTGCTTTGCAAGGGCGTGGTCGTGAGTTCGATCACCGGTACCAATAAAAAAAAAATGTAAGTGTACAAGACTGATTGGTATGACCCCAGATGTCAGGATGACTATGTCACATGGACACAACATGGAAACTGCCAATGAATATCCTTTTACTTTAATAGAAGTAGCCTAAAGTTCTGGTTAGTCAACCCTGCCTGTTAACACTTCATAGTGACAGTTTTTGGGCCACTCTGGTCACTTGCCCCATAGTGGAAGCCAGCATTCCACATTCCAGATCAAAGTAAATAACTCCAGTCCACGGACAGGGGTTGTAGGAAGCTTAGTGTCAGGAAACTGAGCTACTGAGAGTCAATTATCCACCCTGGGGCCAAGGCCATCTCCAAATGTGGAGTCAGGAGCAAGGCAAAGCAGCTAGAATGAGTTGTCAGATTGCTCTAGAGAGGGGAGAGTTCGTGACAACTCCCTAACTTCTTCCTCTACTCCTTCAGCAGAAAGATTGCTCGCTTTCTTGGTCAGGGTGTTGTAACAGCCCATCTTTATTGAAAAAAAATTTTTTTTTTTGAGACAAGGTCTCATTGTCTTGAATTCACTGGCCTTGAATTCACTATGTAGCTCAGAATGGCCTCGAACTCATGGTGATCCTCCTGCCTCAGTGCTGAGATTACAGGCATGCGCCACCATCCCTGGCCTTATTGAGTACTTTTTGACAAACTACAAATCCTGTGAGGTAGATAGCTCCATGAGGGCAAGAACTATGTCTGTCTTGCTCAGTGGTATACTGTTATCCCTTGTCATGTGGTAGATATGCCTATAGTGTTGAAGAAGTCAAGTAGGTTAAATGGGAATTTGCTGGAGCAAAGATTAAGCAGCAGGAGGAAGCAGTATAGTAGGTAAGACTTGGTGTATCCCATATAGGAGTCTTAGCATAGGATTCTTAGATTCTTTAGCTGTGTGGGATAAAAAGAAGAGAAGGAAAAGAGTAAACTTGGGAAAAATTAAAATAATGTGGAGGGATAGAACCAGCTCAGGAGAGCTGGGTGTGATATGTACCCCTGTAATTTCAGCACTCAGGAGACTAAGCCTAGGCTATATAGTGAGTGCAAGGCCAGTCTGAACTATATAGCAAGACCCTCTCAAATTCAAAACAAAACAAAACAAAACAAAACAACCATCCCAGGAGGCTAGAGACCTGAATTCGAGTCCCATATCTGCCACTCACTGTATGATTTTTTTTTAGTCAAATTCTCACTTTGCAAGGTTTAGTTCTTTCATCCATAAAAAATAGGTATCAAGTTAAACAAATTGAATTATTCACTAGATCTGAAGAGATACAATCTTCAAGGCCTTGTCCTAAGCACTGGGAATATATTGCTGAGCAAGAGTCCTGCTCTTCCATTTTATCAAGAAGCTTATGCTCCAACAGAGAGAAAAAGACAGTGAACAAGTAAAATTCACAGACAGGATAAGCAAATGGTGTTCAATGCTATGAAGGAAATATGAGAGCGATGGGCTGGCATAGGGAGGTATCTATGGCTGGGTAATCTGAAAAACCTGCACTGAGCAGGTGACATGTCCAGCAAACTCAAATATAGTGGGCTAGCCTAGGGGTAGAGTTTTTTTTTTGTTTTTTTTTTTTGGTACCGGGGATCAAACTCATGACCTCATGTTTGCCAGACAGGCGCTTAAGCCACTGAGCTAAACCCCAGGCCCTGGGTAGAATGTTTCAAACAGGGGTAATAGCAAGAGCAGAGCCAGGCAAGTTCAGGGAACAGAAATGATGTAACCTTTTTGAATTCTAGGAATAGTGGTACAATGCTTTGTTTAAGAATTTGTATTGGGAGACTATCTCTTGGTGGTGTGGGATATCTGGTTCTTAATGGAAGTGGCTGGGAGGTGTAGTCTGGAGTCCTGGGATATGGCTGTCTCGCTTACTTTCCACAGATGCTGGTAGCTCAGCTGACTCCTTATATTGATGCAGCCTCCATTTTTAGCTGCACTCTAAAAGCCTACTGAGGAGAGCTGCCACCTTCACCTCTCATTCTTAACTGTAGAGCCCCAGACCCCTTCCAGTCCCACCTAGCCACCTTTGAACCTGAAGAGCCACGGGTGCTAGGGCTTTGAGAACACAAAATTCAGCCTCGTCTTTTTTCCTGTTGGAGCAGGAGCCAGAAAATGAAACAGGAAACAGAGCGGAAGAGGCGGGGGGGGGGGGTTTGGGTAGCAAAGAAGGAAAAGAAAGAGAAATTGCAGGAAAGTGGAGCTGAAGATCTGTACAAAGTCCTACCTCTAGAAGAGTGACAGTTGAAATTTTAGAAAACATTCTGACTTGTCACAAAAGATCCCTGCCTTTTCACAAACAGATTTTTGAGGGAATCTTGTGTGGACAGAACCCTGAGAATACATGACTTTTTTCCTTTGTGAATTCGCAGTGCAAGTACAATGCATTTCTCAATTTTATCTTTGCAAATAAGAGTGCTGCTTGGAGCCTTACAAACTTACAGAGATTCATGTCACAACCTTGGGTCCCAGTCACAAGAGTGCCCAGAGACTTTGCCATTTTACTCACAGGCCTCTGGAGTTGAAAATAATGCATGCCATTGAAAAACCTAGGGGGAGAGGCCCTCTAAACTTCATTTTTTTTCCCCTTCACCACACGACCACTAAAACGTGCTTTGTACTTTATCCACCTTACACACAACAAACACCTGGGAGGCAGTTTAGGTGTTGGGTCCTAAAAGGCGTTATAAAGAATCTAGAGACACAGTCGTCCCCCTCCCCCCGCCCCCCAAATGGGCCAGTTTTCTTTGCTTGGAGAGATAGCAGCCATTTCTTTGTTCCCACCCGCATTAGTGACTGTTTGAGAAGATAAACCCCTCCCTCAGGTAGGGCTGCGGCCAAAGGGTAACCCAGACCCTAGCGTCGTTTTGGAACGCAGATAACTGAAACCACAGAAGGCTTTGGAATCCTGAGAAACGCGAAATCCACCAACGGAGAAGGATTTATTATCTGTTTCCTTTAAGTAGAGTGCAAAGTTGTTCTTAACAGTTTCCGTTACAGGGCACCAACTGGCCGCTCCTCCCGGAACAGACGGTTTTTTTGAGTTAGCTTCCTTTTATTTGGTCCTAGTTCCTATGACAGAAACTGCTTGAGTGAGGGGAGAAAGGAGTCCTGGGGGTGTCTCTGAGGTTTCCTTTCCCATCTCATGAGCCACCTGAGGGGGGGGGGTCTAAGGACCGCAACAAGATAAGGTTCCTGGTAGCTATGAGGGGAAAGTCAAGGGGATCCCCCACTTTCTTCACACCCAGGATGAAGGGTGCCACTGGTGGCCACAGAAACCCCAAAAAGGCTTTTGATTATTCAGAAAAAAACCTATTGTGTGTCAGGCCCTGTGCTGAGCTGTTGTTGCCCGACAGTAGGTAATGCGAGACTGACTTAAGCGAAGAGACAGTGGGGCAGCCCTTAATTGTAACAGCCAAAACCCACATCGGGAACTCAGCGAACGGAGCAAGATGGAACTGGGCAAGAGCACTGACTCTGAGACTATAGCCCCAGCAGTTTGAAGGTGAGGGAGGGAGCTGGGAGAAAGGCGAAGTGCTAGAAAAAATTCCTCAGGTGACACTAAGGTGGGAAGGTGCTCCACAGAGCTGTGAACAGCAGGGCTGAGCCGTGGTCCCCGCCCCGCTCGCCCGGAGTCAACATGGCCGCCACCGGGCGGCGGGGGGGGGCAACCTGGAGTCCGGGCAGGAGCGGGGCGGAGCCGCGTCGGCGGAGCCAGCGCGCAGGCGTGCGCAGCTCAGTCCCCGGATGGAGGTGTTGTGGCTCGGTCCTCGCTGAAGCAGTTGGGGTGGACCGGCACAGAAGACTGGGGCACCAGTTCTCTATCCTTGGAGTTCTGGGAGGGAAGAAATCTTTCAAATGGAGTCTCAGAGAAATCAGACCGAGGCTGTGGAGAAGCGTAGAGCCCCGCCTCTCCGCCATAACGGCCTCGGGCACCGCCTCTTCCTTTACGGCCTCCCGCCCTCGCCTGCTTCCGGCCCTGTTTCCAGTCAGGACTCCGGCGACTCCCTCGGGAGTATCTTGTGGGCCGTGCCTCATTTGGGATGAGGATCGGGGCTGTGGCCCCGTAGGGACTGTCCAAAAGAAGCAGGCTAGCACGGGGTCCAGACACGGCCGGGCGGGCCGAAGGCGACTTCTGGCTCGAGACGGCCCGC
The DNA here is from genome assembly GCA_004027295.1 of Dolichotis patagonum. Taxonomy (NCBI): domain Eukaryota; kingdom Metazoa; phylum Chordata; class Mammalia; order Rodentia; family Caviidae; genus Dolichotis; species Dolichotis patagonum. The sequence continues at coordinate 107,165 of PVJX010002396.1, forward strand.
GAGGCCTTTGGTCCTGAGGACGCTGGGTCAGAGCGACGTCACCTCATCGAAGATGCCTTACTCAGAGGGTCTAAGGTTCTAGTTAATAGACTTTTCCAAATTCTCGAGGCATATTGTAAGCATACAGCAAGAGCTGCTCTATCATTGGAGGAAGTACTGGGCTAAGGCTTGGACCTGGCTTATAAACCTACCTGGGGTAGAGCACATAATACCCTTCGGCTGTGGATGATGTTTCAGAAGCAGAGAATATGAGGGTCAAGTAGTCTTGGGTGTGTCACCTGGCCCCAGTGAGCCTCAGTTTCCACATCCATAAAACGGCGATGGTAATTATATTGTCCTTACAGTCTCTAATGAGATCTCTGGATCCTGTTTATCTCATGGGAAACTAATAGTTTCAAATAGTGAAACTAGTTGATCCATAAATGCCTTCCCATTAAGAGAGTTTGATTTGGCAAGGGGCTTGATGGAAAGTGAGGTTGGCAAATAGCTAGAAGAGAGAATTGACTGGCTTTCTTTTGCTTTCACTTGGTTTATCTTAAACTAAGCTTGGGATACAAATCTGGTTGCTGGGGCCAGAGTTTGACTCTGGAAAGGAAGATTGCAAGTCTGGTCACGAGGCAGAGGTGGGTTAAGCACTTTTCTGTACCCAATTTCTCTTCTGCATGTGGGTGGAAGCCAAAGAAGGGAAAATAGTAAATTTACCTTAGAATAGAGGAACAGTGTGTCAGGTCGAGTGTGCCTGTTTCTGTAAATGCTTTTGATCCTGCGAGTCAGATATTGGAGCTAATTGGGTAGAATCACAAAATTCTAGCGCTGCCCTCTGGAGTTTTGACTTTGAATTTTCATGAGTAAAACTGGTTTGGAGTTACGGCCCCTCCCTTCCTCCTGACCTTCTGGTGGTGGAATAAGCAGCAGGCGCCCCCTTGTGCCATGGAAAGAACATGCTTGCTTTATGACCAACCTTGCTGCCTTTGGAGAAATTTATTTTCTGGGTGCTTCTGTTACTTTGTCATTTTGCTCTTTACATGAGATATGATGGGAGGAATACTTCAAACAGTGGCTTTACATCTAGTCAGCGAACTGGTAGTGCTGTATTTTGTCTCTGCCAGTTCTGTTTGAAGCTGGGCAATGGTGGCACACACCTGTAATCTCACCCACTGGGGACACTGAGGCAGGAGGATTACAAGTTCAAGCCCAGCCTGGGAAATTTATCAAGAATCTGGGATTTTTGAAAGGGCTGGGATGTGTGTAGCTCAGTGATAGAGTGCATCAGTTCCCTAGCGCACACATGCACACAATCCTGTTTTTAATGTTACTCTCTGGACATACAGTTATGATATGAAGCCCCTGCATCATAAGCAAACTAAAGAAGCGACAGCAGGCCGAAAACGATGACACCCACGTGTGATCCCAGCACTCTGGGAGGCTGATACAGGGAGATTAAAAATTTGAGCTCAGCCTGGATGATTTAGCAAGACCCTGTCTCAAAAAATAGAAGAAAGGGCTGGGGATGTAGTTCAGTGCGAAGGCCCTGGGTTAAATCCCAGTTACCACAAAGTAAGTTTTAAAGAGGCACAGAACAGTGAGGCATGGCACATTATCTAAAGAGAATAAGAGAATTCCAGAAAGAGCTGAAACCTAAAGAATTGGTAGGTATTGGCCAGATACAGGAATAAATAAGGCCCCTTTACCCTCCTTATTTAAATTTTTTTTTTTTTTATCTGTACTGGGGATCGAACTCATGACCATGTGCTTGCAAGGCAGGCCCTTATGCCACTGAGCTAAATCCCCAGCCCCTCCTTATTTAAATTTTAAAATTTTTATTTTTATTTATTTATTTATTTATTTATTTATTTTTTGAGACATGGTCTCACTCTGTAGTCCAGGTTGGCTTCAAACTTGGATTGATCCTTCTGCCTGCACCACCCAAGTGCTGGAATTACATGTGTGTCCCACCATGCCCTGCTTTATATTTTTTCTTTCAGACATAGTTCTTCTGCCCACATCAGTGAGCTACGTCTGACACTCTTATTGTCTTTTCTAATTTCCCAGGCTGGTGTTTCAGAGTTCTATAGGAACCATTGCTACTGTTAATCCCAAGAATTGCAAATGCCTTAAAGTGTGTTCCTTACCTCAGAGTGGCTTTCAGTTGTTTACATGTTGCTGCCACTTGAACAAAGAAATAGGAAATAAAAGTTTTTCTTCATTCCTTTTAGTAGACTGTCTTCATCCTAAGTTTGTTTTAGCAGTGGGAACTGGCTGAAGTCCTGCTGAGTGGTGGTTTTCTTTTCCTTCTCTATTTAGTTTTACAGACCAGCTGAACACACATCAGAGGACTAAGCTGACATGTGTAGTCATTATGGTCTTCCAGTATGGTTCTGTGCCCCATTTTTGGGACTCTAATTTGGGAGCTAGTGTGTTATTTTGAGCAAGAGGAAAAGGGCACACACCAAATAATAGCAACCACAATATAGGTTTGTGTAGTACTTTACATGTTAGGCCATTTCACCATCATGACAATTTTATGAGAGAGAGAAAAAAGATATTCTGATCTTATCAGAACTGAGGCTTAGAGAAACTAAAAATTTATAAGTGACAGAGTCAAAACTTGAACCTCAACCTTTGGTGCCTGCATAGGAGTACTCAATAGGCTTTTAAAAGGTTTTCTGTTAGCTTGGCTTTCTAGCTCCAGACTTTTCTATATGGAACTAGTTCAACATGAATACAGTGCTTCCAAGGGCCATTGTACTATCAAGACAGTCTTCCTACCTCTTGGAAGTTAGGTGGTTAAACTGCCATAATAATGCTGAAGGGACTGGTGCTTCCTATGAAGAATGTTTTCAATCGTTTACTTTTAGCCTGTGTGTGATATTTTCCTCCTTGGTTTTGGAGTTTAGAGATACAAGGAAGGTCTGGTAGCAGAACACCTGAATTCCTAGTGGTGAGGCAATGTGGCCCGTGGACCCGTCCCGGAAAGAGGTGGTGAGGTTTGCGATCAGCTGCCGTGTCCTGACTCTGATGCTACAGGTCAGTCTCATGTCCTTTACTTTGAGCATACTTTTGCTACATGACTGGTCCAGGCACAAAGATTAGTTTCTATCCTTTCTGCCTCCCAGGTGTTCCCCTCCATATGGAGAGTTATAAAGATATACTTTATAGTCAAAAAGTAGACAGCAATCTTAGAAACAGTATTAATCCTATTTTACACATGAAAAAGCAAAGACCCAGAAAGGTAAAACAACTTCCCAAAGCTATCCAGCAAGCTAGAGAAAGGCCAGGGTTAGACCCCAGGTTTACTTCACAAGGTAATCCTCTTTCCAACAGACTTTGATGGTCTTTCCAACATTGATTTTAAGATGTGACAGCTCAAAGTATTTCCTGGGTGCCCTCACCGGGAGACAGAACATGGTGTCAGTCAGGCAAGGGAAAAAGATGACACTGCAAGTTCTGAGACCACCTATGTATATTTATTTATCAGTAATGAGTTCTCTTTGCCCAAGTGTCTTCCCTTGTTGCCTCCCCCACAGTTTCCAGTGCATCTGCCCTTTTGTAACTCCAGTGACTGCTGCTGATACATATTTTAATCAAATTTCACAAACAAAAAAATGTATGTATGTAGTGAATTATTCGGTGCCTAGCACAGTGCCCAGTACTTGGTGGTCCTCAGCATATTCTCATAAGTGAGTAATATTGTTGAATGTATGTCAATACTCTAGAGATACTATATTAACATTAATATGTGTGCTTTTTATATCACCACTACTATTCTCTGAGGCTCCTGGCTGATTCCTTGGTGGAAAGCTCCTTAACTTTCCTCCCCCAGGCTCTGCTGGGTTCCATATTTGGTTAAAGTGATTGGGGGGTGGGTGTTGGTACCAGGAATCAAACTTAGGACCTTGTACTTGGCAGGCAGGTGATGTTAACTAAAGTGTTTTTAGGTTGCAGTTTAGGGCTGCTTTGTGTGACTGTCACTCCGGTTCCATTTGTTTTAGTATTTGACGTGGCTAGATTTTAAAAGTCTGATCAAAAAGAGGAAGAACCTTTAAAATAGGGTTATGCGCCTATTGCCAGGCTGGGAAGACTGACTCAGTGTCTCTGAACCAGTATCAGCTGAGTTTCTGGCAGAACCAAAAGAGCAGTACTAGGTTGGGGATTTAGCTCAGTGGCATAAGTGCCTGCTTGGCAAACACAAGGTTGGGAGTTCAATCCCCAGTACCAAAAAAAAAAAAAAAAAAGCAGTGCTGCAAGTCGCATCTAGAACAGGACAGCTGGATTCAAATTCAGTCAGAGATTTTGGAAACAGTAAATTCCTCAATTCCTGAAGTTCAACCACTAAAATTTTGTTAGGTATCTACTGTATTCTAAGAACTTCTGAGTGGTAAATGCAAAAAGTCATTTCTTTGCAGGGCATAGTGGCACATCTCTGTAACCCCAGCACCAAAAGAGTATCAGTCAAACACATTGCAAGTTTGAGTTCTGCCTGGGCAATTTAGACACTGTCTCAAAAGTAAAATGGGATAGGGTTATATAGCACAATGGTAGAGCACCCCTGTGTTCACTTCCCAGTACTAAAACAAGCAAAAAAAACCCCTGGCTCTTTTCTCTTAAGAAAATGACATTTAACAATAAAAGTGAGAGCCAGGCGTGGTGGTGCACACCTGTAGTCCCAGCGCTCAGAATGCTGAAGCAAAAGGATCCCTGCAAGTTAAAGGCTACCCTGAATTACCTAGCAAGACCCTGCCTCAAAAAAAAAAAAAGAAAGAAAAGAAAAAAATGCCATTTTTTCCCACCCAACCCCTAAAAAAAAAAAAAGCCATTTTATTATCTCCACCCCCATTTCTAGCTTTAAAGTATATTCCATCAGATAGAATAATATCCCTGATTACCCTTTATAGTTATTGTCATCTTTATCAGTGACATTATTTCTTGAAGGTTTAGCTCATGGTTCACTGTCTCTCTAGCACTGGTTCTGTTGATATCTTTGTGGTTTCAGTATTAATGATTTTGATACATCTAGTATCCTGGTCTCACTTTCTTATCTTGTTCCCTTCTAATGATCTTATCCTCATCATTCTCTCTCTAATGTCCCGTCTCCCTCACCAAATAATCTGTTTTAAACATCCTGTTCTGTGACTACTGTCTCCTATCTCTCCAGCTGAATCCTGTTACCCTAGTTCTAATGATTCTTCCACCCTTTCAGGATTTAAATATAATCCATTGACCTCCCACTGTTTCCCTGGCCCTCACCCATCTAATAGATTCAGCTCTTTTTTACCTAGATGAGATTCAATGGTCTCTCATAATCATTCCTGTGCATAACCATTGAACTCTCCTGTTCCCTTCTCCCTATGCTTTATTTATAAGACGAAAGTCCAACTGTGGTTAGATCCAACTCTCTTCCTCTTCTGTGTCTCCATTTAGCCAAAGAAAACATGTAGTTGTACTAATAAATCATTGTATTATGCATGATTACTAACTCAAGTGAGACATTAGTGCCACCAATCTTGGTGTATTTTCTTTACCCATCTACTCCCATTCATTCAAAAATTTCTGTACATCAGAATCACCTGGGATCCCCCAGGGATCAGTATTTTTTTAAACTCATGATTTCAGGGCACAGACTATTTTGAAACTGAAGGTTACAGGTAACTTTTTTTTTTTTGAGACAGAATCTCATTCACTATGCAGGTCAGGCTGGCCTTGAGTTCACTTTGTGGTGTAGACTGGCCTTGAACTTGTGGCAGCCCTCCTGCCTCAGCCTCCCAAATGTTCAGATTACAGGCATGAGCACCATGCCTGGCCAATAGGTAATTTATTTTACATGTTTTCCTCTTTCCTCAAATCTCTAACAAATTTTTCCAGTACTTTCAGTTGATAATTTGTTTTCTTGAGTGAAAACTAAAGAACAAAGGCGTTAGAAGAGATCTTTTCCATGTTCCCACCATATCCATCACCTTATCTACATCTGCACCTATGTGCCATCACTATTTGGATGAACCTCTTCCCCATTTCTCTGCTCCCCTTTACAGCAAAACTTTTTTTATTTTATTTGTTTATTTATTTAGGGGGGGAGTGTGTTTTTGAGACAGGCTCTGGCTGGCAGTTCGGGCTTGCTCCTCCACTTGGCTAAAAGATTCCATCCCTTAATACCTATGCAACCTCCAACCGGTTTTTTTTGTTTGTTTTGGGTTTCTTTTTTTTTTTTTTTTTTTTTTTTTTTTTTTTTTTTTTTTTTTTTTTTTTTTTTTTTTTTTTTTTTTTTTTTGCTTTTGGTTTTTGGTATTATGTAGTTCAGGCTGGTCTTGAACTCACTGTGTAGCCCAGGCTGTCCTTGAACTCACTGTGCAGCTCAGGCTGGCATCAGACTTGTGATCCTTCTACCTCAGCCTCCTGAGTGCTGGGATTACAAGCATTCACCACCATGCCTGGCTATAGCAAAACTCTTGAAATCAGCTTGCTTTCACTTGTTCTCTGTGAAACCTATTCTGGAGAGGCTTCTTTCTCCTCCAGTCATTTGAAATAACTCGTTAACCTTACAGGAACTTCACATTAATGAGTTCAGTCCCCATCATATCTGACCTGTCAACACCATTCAAAAGAGTTTCTCCCTCCTGTTCTTCACTTGGTTCTAAGATAGCATGCTCTCTTGGGTTTCCCCCACCTCACTGTTCCTTCTTTATGTTCATGCTGGACCCTCACCACCTTTCAAACTTAATTTGACAGGGCTGTACTCTCAGAATTGTTTCCTTTCTGCAGTGGAGGAATCGCCACATGTAAATACCATGTATGTGTCCTTATACTTCCATGTCCAGTTTATATCTTTAGCTCCAATTTTTATTTACAAACTCAAATATCTCACACTCATTTGACTTTTGTCTTTTTTTTCATTTATTTATTTATTTTTTCATTTATTTATTAAATAAGATCTCATTGTATAGTTCAGGCTGGTTTTGAACTTACTATGTAGCCCAGGCTGGCCAAAAACTTGTTGAGATCCTCCTTTCTCAGCCTCCTGAGTGCTGACCTTATAGGTATGCACTACCACGCCCAGCCAATTTGTACTACAGTGTTCAATTTAGAATTAACTAATCCAGAACTGCGCTGCTGATTTCCTGCAAGTCTCTTCCTCATTTATTTGCTTTTGCAATGCTGCCTGCATTGCCAGCCCTGTTCTTCCTCATTTTATTAAGTGATAATTCTTTTCCCTCAAGTACTGAACTAAAATTCTGATTCTTATTCACCCACAGGCTTTCTTCAATGCCATCATCCCAGATCATCACGCAGAAGCCTTTTCTCCACCCCGTCTGGCTCCTTCAGGCTATGTGGACCAGATTGTGGAAAATCTGCTGGGTGGCCTGTCTCGCTGGGATGCCGAACACTTCCTATTCATTGCTGAATATGGCTACCTCTATGAGCACAACTTTGCCTTCTTCCCTGGCTTCCCCTTGGCTCTGCTGGTAGGGACTGAACTGTTGAGACCCTTTCAGGGGCTACTGAGTCAACGGAGTTGTCTGCTGATTTCAGTAGCGTCACTCAACTCCTTATTCTCTGTGCTGGCCGCAGTAGCACTTCATGACCTGGGTTGTCTGGTTTTGCATTGTCCCCGCCAGGCTTTTTACTCAGCGCTGCTCTTCTGTCTCAGCCCTGCGAATGTTTTCCTGGCAGCTGGTTACTCCGAAGCTCTGTTTGCCTTCCTGACATTCAGCGCTATGGGGCAGCTAGAGAGAGGCCGAGGCTGGACTAGTGGTTTCCTCTTTGCTCTTGCCACTGGGGTGCGCTCCAATGGGCTGGTCAGTGTTGGCTTCCTCCTGCATTCTCAGTGCCGAGGCTTTTTTTCTTCTCTTGTAGTATTGAACCCCCTGAGACAGTTCTTTAAGCTGGTAGCCTCTGTGTGCCTGTCAGTGCTCACACTTAGCCTTCCTTTTGCCCTCTTTCAGTATTATGCATATACCCAGTTCTGTCTGCCAGGCGCAGCCCGCTCCATTCCTGAGCCCTTGGTGCAGTTAGCTGTGAACAAGGGCTATCGCATTGCAGGGGAAAATGAGCCACCATGGTGCTCCTGGGATCTTCCTCTAATATACAGCTATATCCAAGATGTCTACTGGAATGTTGGCTTTCTGAGATACTATGAGCTCAAGCAGGTGCCCAATTTTCTGCTGGCTGCACCAGTGGCTATATTGGTTTTCTGGGCAGCTTGGACCTATGTGACCGCACACCCATGGCTCTGCCTTACACTTGGTCTTCGAAGGAACAAGAACAATAAGACCCTAGAGAAGTCCAATCCTGGCTTCCTCAGTCCACAGGTGTTCGTTTACCTGGTCCACGCTGTATTTCTGCTGCTGTTTGGAGGCCTGTACATGCATGTTCAGGTGAGGTAAATTTCTGCTTGGGTAAAAATGTGAATATAAGCAAAACTCCCAGGTCAGAGACGGCAGACTAACTTCTGCCATTTGAGTGATTGGTACCTGATCTATATGTTCAGCAACCATTTGAGGATTTTCTTTGTGCCAGACCCTGAGTCAGACATCAGGATGGAACACAAGTAAAATAAAATTGCTGTCTGAGTGAGTTTTGTGGTATAAAAAGGGAGCCAGACATTAAACAGATAAAATTATAGTATAGTGAGATGGAATAGGGCTTGCTGTTTTGAGATACAAAATACTTTTTTGAAACCTCAAAATATTGAAGAAAAATAGTACAGCTAACTCATTGAAGGAGTTGAAGGAAGGCATCACCATATTGAAGACGGATCCTGAAGAAAAAGAATTTTTCCATAAAAAGCAAAGGAGGAACATCCAAGGCAAGGAAGGGCATGTATACAACATGAAGATTGTGAAAGGACCTGATTCAAAAGATAATAGGAGTAAACATGGAGGATGTCTTGGGGACCTTCCCCCATGAAATAAGTCTGAGCTCAGGCAGGTGCTGTTATCAGAGGATATATCTTATCTGTTGTAGGATGGTGGTGACAATACAGAAGGATTAGGAGGGGTTTGATTTTATGTCCGATTTTTGTTCTTGGCTGTGGCCCTAGTTTCAGCATTTCCTGGGAAGTCTTGTCTCCAGGATGAACTCTTCCCCTAGCAGTGTCAGCATCTTGAAGGCATGTGTTGGCTATTTGCAAGGTTCTCTTGAGCTGTGTGGATAGTAGATACAGAGGAAAGAGAGTAGCATTATATGTTTGTGACTGGATTGGCTCGTAGAGTGGCATGCCAGCCAAGCTCAGTTTCCAGGGGAGGTAGAGGAGGCCACTTGAAGGCTTGACTGTAGAAACTTGGAAGAGTAGAAAGTTGGACACAGGATCTCCAGCCCCTTTCTCTGTGCTTTGTTATTCCTGTGAGGTAAGAGAGCTTCCTTAGGTGCCCAAGCTTTGGGTCACAGCCCAGAGTTTAGAGTTCAGGTCCTGGGTTAAAATTAGATCACAAAAGAGTTTTTAACATTAATTATCCCATTATTGTAAATGGTCTGATGCTATATTTGTTTGTAACATGGAGGTTGCCTAGCAAGTATGGCATTCATATTTATAAGATACATCCTTAACTTTGCTGAATTGTGTTTGTTTTTCTTGGTACTGGGGGTTGAGCTCACAACCTCGAACTCTGCCAGGTAGGCACTGTGCCACTGAGCTATGTCCTTGACTGAATTATTTTTTGTTTTGTTTTGTTTTTTTGTACTCACGGGGATCAAACTCACGACCTTGAGCTTATTAGGCAAGCACTTGAACCACTGAGCTAAATCTCCAGCTTCCTCGACTGAATCGTATGTCTTTCTTTCTTTCTTTCTTTCTTTCTTTCTTTCTTTCTTTCCTTCCTTCTTTCTTTTGTTTTTTTTAGGATAGTGTCTCACTATGTGGTGCAGGATGCTCTTGAACTCACTTATGTAGCCCAGGCTGACCTCAGAGTCATGAGGATCCTCTTAACTCAGCCTCCCAAGTGTTAGGATTACAGGCATGCCCCACCATACCCGACCTGTTGAAGTGCTTTTCCAGTGCAATGTGATTCTAGTCATTGGGCCATAGTTCACCCAGAAGCAAAGAACCCCAGGCTGATCCATGTTGCATCAGGGACCTTCCCATAAATGTGTGGCCTTTCCCTCTTATCATTTCTAGGTTCTCACCAGGTTTTTAGGTTCTTCCACTCCTGTTGTATACTGGTTTCCAGCTTACTTACTTCAGGATCAAGAGCTGCTGCTGAGATCTCTAGAGACAGTGCCTTGGAAACCTCTTGTGGAAGACTCCCCATCAAGACAAAAGGTTCCCAGAAATTCTATCATGGGACTTTTGTACAACTGGAAAACCTGTTCTCCAGTCACACGATACATTCTAGGCTACTTCCTGACTTACTGGCTCCTGGGACTACTCCTACATTGCAACTTCCTGCCTTGGACATGACCTAGAGTCTCAAAGGACAGCTGGAAGCTGGAAGCTGATTTAACCCAGGATCTGAAAGTTAAAAGACACATTAATGCTACCCATGCAGCTCTGGGATCATTGCTTTGTCAATTAGAACCCTTTCAAATCACCATCTTTTTTTGAGACAGAGTCTCACTATATAGCTCAAGCTGGCCTTGAACTCACTGTGTAATCCAGGCTGGCCTCAAACAGTCCTCCTGCCTCAGCCTCCTAAGTATTGTGATTATAGGTGTACGTGACTGTGCCTGCCTTCAAAAAATTTATTCTTTTTTATTTTAAAAATTGTGTAGCCGTGGGTCGAGGAAAAAACCAGGAAGTCAGCCTGCCTTTCCCATGTGCCAGCCAATACATGGGCTGGAAAACAAAAAGCTCTTCCCCACCCCCATCCCCTACACCCTACCCTTCATGTAGGCAACCAGCTGATTTGGAGGAACACAGGCTAGGATGATAGCAACTGAGGTACAAAAACAACTTAATGCTTATATTGATTGACTTTGCAGGCCTAGGGTCGGTAGTCTGAGCCTCTGTTTAGAGGATAACTATGCAGTATAGTAACTGGGGGCGATTTCTTTATCTTGTTTTTGAAGTCCAATATTGTTCTCACTGTTTTGTTCCATTTTATTATTTTATTTTATCCTCTTCAAAATAAAATTGCATTGGTACATTTCAGATACACATAGTGATAACATTCATTAATAGGGAACTTGTACCTGTGTATGATATATCTTGCTTTTTTTCCCCATTCTCTTCCCTTCCCTGCAATCCCTCTTCCTCTACTTATTTACAAAGGTTTTGTTCCCATTTTTTCCTTTTTGGGGTAATATGGAATCTCACGGTTACTTAAATTTGCATTTCTCTAGTGGCCAGCAATATTGAGCATATTTGTATGTATTACTGGCCATTTGTAGGGACTGTACTTTAGCAGGACACCCAATTCAGCAGACCCCAGAGCCCTTGCAGAAGGGCTTGGCTTTCGGACCCACAGGGGCCTGACTTGTTCAAAAGAGGTACACCTACCTGTTCTGTACCCCAGGGATCCAGTCTTCTGGGGATGTAGCTTAGTGTGAAGGCCCTGGATTTAATCCCCAGCAGCATAAAAAACAACAAAATAACTGTGGCAAGAGCCCTGGATTCTAGTCCCCTCAATACACCCCCGGCTCTGTGACCTTGGGCAAGTTTCGGAACCTTTGTTACAGCCTCTGAACTCGGGCAGATGCTTTGCTGTCATTCCTAGGGGAGGAGGAGGTTGTAAGCTCCAAGCTGTTTTTATTTTTGGTTAATTTAGTTTAGTTCAGTTTTTACATAACTTCACTAAGGGACCAACTCTAAGATCTTGAGAAGTGCCTTAACCAACAGAATCACTCCAATCTAACTACTTATGTGGATGCTCAAATGTAACTTTAGAAGAAAGTGTCTCCATTTCTTCTGCTTTCAGCTTTTAGAAGAAACCACTTCACCCCTGGGTGCAACTCTGAGAAGTACCTGCAGTGATCTTTTCTTTGAACAAGGGAGAACAGTGACACTTGCCACATAAGGCTCCTTGTCCTGCATAAAGTAACCGTCAGGGACTAGTTTTCCTGCCATTCGCAAGGACCTGTTGTTGCTTGCCTGGTAGACTTGGGTCAGAGGAGCCAACACAGCAGCTTGAAAGAGTAAACTGTAAGTAAGTCTGAGTCTGAAATGGCATTTCCCCTGCTTTTAGTTATGTCATAGCACTAGTGGTAGTAAAATCACTGACCCTTGAGAGTAGTTTTTGCCCATTCCTTAAGCCAGGTTAGAGTTTGGCTCTGTGTCATCATCCCTCTTACTGCCCATTTGAGCCAAAAATTCCAGTAAGCAAAAACTCTCCAAACAGATGGGTAATCAGCAGCAGCTTCTGGAGAGCCCAGAGTTGGAATTTGGACACACTCCCTCTGACCATGACAGAAAGCTAAATTTGCCAGCTGAAGGGAAGCTCCTGGCTGAGGCCCAGCACCCTCTTTGGGAGCCTCTGGCCAGCCTGGCTAATAAGCATTCCCACCCATCACTGCAGCACTAACACAGCCTAGTGTTTGGTCTGGAATCAAATGCCTCTGAAAATGTACACACAGATCAGGGCAGCCCTCTGCCTTCTGCCAAGACACCGAGTGCCCTCCTTGGCAAAAAATGATCACCCCTGCCCTAGTGTCCTTTCAGCTGGCAGAAGCTTCTCACCAGCAGCTGCAAATCCAGGGACTTCCACCCTGTGTGCAGGAGGAGTTGGGGTCCTGTTTCAGCTCTTTATTGCCCATCTCAGAGCACTGGGTCCTTTATTCCTGGCTTTTCTTTGTCGGCTTTTAGGGGATAATCAGGATTGATTGTTCCCTGCTGGAGTTGAATATGTGACTCCAACTCCAGTAGTCTCAGGGTAACTGTCACACTGGATCTCATCACTCCCAGAAACCATATGCCTGAAGACCTTACGCAGGTAGACACACTTGGTATGACCTGGAGAACAGAGTTTTTTCTCTGACCTTGGAGAGAGGTCTGATTGCTATTCTGTAAGGATCTAAGGAATGGGCTGGTTTTATGGCCAGCAGCTGTCTTTTTACCATCCTATTAACAGTCTTTAATAGTCTGGAAGAAGGACATGAAGAGCCCAAGACAGGAAGCGTCTTGTTTACCCTGAGGACTAACAATACCACAGCTGGGTTGGGCGGCTACAATTTCAGAGAAAAGTCATTTCCTTCTGAGACCCTGCAAAACAGAAACCAGACAGGCATCGTGTACCTAGAAGTAGATGCTTTTTTTGTTCTTTAATGAAGATGGGCGGAGAGGGAGTGTTTGACATGTCTTTACCAGTCACCCTGGGGGGAAAGAGGTCACTCCTTTTTTTTTTTTTAAACAGACCCTCTCACCTTTATCTAAAAATGTAACATATACGAGGTTAAGAAATTGGAATTGAATAATTCTTACAGCGCTCTCTCTCCCTTTCTCTTTCATCCTAGGGAATGAACCCAGGGCTTTCACATGTTAGGCAGATACTCTACCACAGGATTATACCTTCAGCCATTTTTTTGAAGTCATCCAGGCTAGCCTCAAACTTAATGACCTTCTTGCCTTTCAAATAAATGGTGTGTGCCATGAAATCCAGCAGTTTGAACTCTGTGTGTGTGTGTATGTGTGTGTATGCATGTGCACACATATGCACATGCCTTCACAGTGAGCTATATTCCTATCCCCAGCCTGTTTTTCTATTTATTCACTCATTTATTTGGGGGGTTTTTTTTGTTTGTTTTGTTTTTTTGTTTTTTGGTACTGGTGATTGAACTTGTGACCTTACACTTGCCAAACAGGTGCTTATGCCACTGAGCTACATCCCCAGCCCATTTTTTTGGTTTTTTGATACCAGGAATTGAACTCAGGACCTTGCACTTGCCAGACAGGTGCTACACTGCTGAACTGTATCCCTGGCCCTTTTTTAAAATTTTTATCTTATTTTATTTTTGATCAGGATCTCACTATATGTTCAGGCTGACCTTGAACTCACTTTGTAGCCCAGAGTGCCTTGAACTCACAGCAGTCTTTGTGCCTCAGCCTCCCAAGTCTAGCATTATGGGAGTGTGCCACCGTGCCTGGTTTATTTATTTTTTGTTTATTTATTTTTTTTTATCGGTACCAGGGATCGAACTCATGACTATGTGCTTGCAAGGCAGGCGCTTATGCCACTGAGCTAAATCCCCAGCCCTGTCTAGCTCCCCCTCCCCTTTTTAATTTTAAAGATAGTAAAATCCAGCAAAACAAAACAGAACAAAGCCAATCAAAATAAAGCAGCAAAATTGGTACAGAACTTCAAAGCAGGATACTAGGAAAACAACAATAGCTAACATAATATATCTTATCTTCACAATAGTTGTCCATTCCATCAGGCATAGCAAAATCAAACCAAAAACAAAACAATAAAACCAATCAAAACAATATTGAATAAAGCAAGACAATCAAAACAAAGCAAAATAGAACGATATTGGACTTCAAAGACAAGCTAGAAGGAAATCCCCTGTATTTGCTGTATTGCATACTGTCATACTCCCAAGAGATGCTCAGACTGCTGACCCCAGGCCTGCGTAATCAAACAATACAAGCATTTAGTTGATTTATGTACCTTAGTTGCCTATCCACTCAGCCTGTCCTCCAAACCCACTGGTTGCTTAGAGGGTTATTTTTTTATTTTGAGACATTAATTTATTTGGGAATTTCAAAGCCTAGATCTCAATAATACTTCAATTCTACTCAAACTGGTCTCTTGGTTCCCATTCCATTGCCTGCCTTCTGTGCTTATTCTCTACTCTTAACTTTCAAATCCTACCCATGTTTATGAGGGATTTCCTTCTAGTCTTAGAAGTCCAATATTGTTCTCACTGTTTTGCTTTGTTATGATTGTCTTGCTTTATTCAGTATTCTGTTTAGATTGGTTTTATTCTGTTTTGGTTTTGGTTTGATTTTGCTATACCTGATGGAATGGACAACTATTGTGAAGATAACAAGATACATTATGTTAGCTATTATTGTTTTCCTAGTATCTTGCTTTGAAGTTCTGTACATTCTGAGACATTTATTTTCAGTCATTAAGTTGGCCAAGTTGAGCTGAAATTTGTGATCTTCCTGACTCAGCCTCCTGAGTACCTGGATTACAGTTGCATGCCACTATGCCTGGCCTTAAACTTTTTATGATGAAAATGAATTGAAATTTTAATTATACATTTAGGAAAAGAAGAGAGCAAGTACTCTATAAATTCATGCAAAATAGATTGCTTCTCACTTGGAGTACCTGAAAAGACTTACTGGAGAAAGAAATGGCAGTTGATCTGTCTTTGAAAGATGGGTAGGATTTGAAAGTTAATGGTAGAGAATAAGCATAAAAGGTAGGCAATGGGATGGGAACCAAGAGACCAGTTTGAGTAGAACTGAAGTATTATTGAAATCTAGGCTTTGAAATCCCCAATCCCAGCTCTTCTGTGTACTAGATATGTAAACTTGAGTCAGATGCTGATCTCTAACCTTTACTCAGTCTGGCCTTCCATATCTGTAAGTTCCACATCTGTGAATTCACCTTAGAGTTGAAAACATTTGAAAAAATTATTGTATTTCTTTTCTTGTCATGTTTTTCTTTTCTTGTTCCCTAAACAGTATCTCATATAATAGCTGTTTACATGGTATTTATATCATATTAGGTATTATAGGTGATTTAAAGTATATGGAATAGGGCCAGGGGTTTAGCTCAGGGGCACAAGCACCTTCCTGGAAAGTGTGAGGTTGTGAATTCGATCCCTGGTACCAAAAATAAATAAATAAATAAGGTGTATGGGATGAGGTACATAGATTATATGCAAAAACTGTACTATTTTATATAAGAGACTTGAGCATCTGTGGATTTTTGATTACTTCAAGAGTCCAGTCCTCTGTGCTTATCTAGTAAACTGCCGTATTCATCCTACAGATGTAAATAACATCTCAGAGGGTCATTGTAGAAATTAAGTCTCACTATATTAAAAGTGTTTAGCTACTTGGGAGACTTCAGCAGGAGAATCACAAGTATGCAGCCAGTCTGGATGACTTAAGGGCCAAGGGATATAGCTCAGTGGCACAAACACCTAGCTGGATGACTTAGTGAAACCCTATCCCAAAATAATAAAAAGGGTTGGTGATATAGATCAGTATTCCCTGGGTGCAATCTGCAGTACCACCAAAAAAAGAAAAAGTGTCTGAAACAGTGATAACAAAGGAATAGATGCAATTTAGACATTCTGGGTTTATTGTTAGTACATTTATATGCCAGGAAAAGTGGACCTGGACACAAGAAGAGGGGTCAGGGAGCCATCCACTCATAGTTACAGCAGCCATGCCATGAGATTGGAGGACCAAAAGAAAACTTGTAGAGGAGAGAGAAAGGGGTTGTAACACTGCACAAGTTGTAGGGCATGCTCGTGCAAACTTGTAATCTTAGCATCCTGAAGGCTGAGGGAGGAGGACTGCCACAAGTTTAAGGCCAGCCTTGACTACATAGTGAGATCTTGTCTCAAAAAAACCAAAAACTAACAACAACAACAACAACAAAAACTGAGGATCTGGGAATGTGCTCAGTGTAGAGCACATGCTTAGTATGCCCAAGGCCGTGGATTCAACTCCTAGCACTAGGAGGGGGGGAAAAGCCCCTGTGAATTTGGGCATGTATTTCAAAGTAGGTTGGCTGCTATAACAAACACCTCCCAAACCTCAGTGGCTTAATCAGAAGAGCTTTTCTATAAGTTTGGGAAGGAAGACCCATTCTGTCCATTCACTGGGGACCTAGTCTGCATTTCCTGACTCTCCTGAGGAGCACTACGAAATCAGCCTACTCCCATTTACATTCCACTGGCTAGAACTCAAGTCAGGTGGCCACATATACTCCAGGGGAGGAAAGAATAGAGTTCTCACAATTTTTCAGTATAATTCTGTCCCAGATATTTTGACATGTTAAGAAATTCTTCATTTATATGGAGTTCAAATGGTACTGGGAATCCTTATTTTTATTAAATCTGACAGCCCTACTGGGGAGTGAAGTCTTGCTGTGGGTTCAGAAAGACAAGAACACAGATATTTATATATCTCAGTGTGACCTCAGGAGCCACATACCTGTCTCATCTCTTAGAAACACTTGTTCATTCCCAAGGAAAATAATACCAAATCTCATCCAGTCATTAAATTGAGCTTGAAGTCTCAATCACCTTCATATATGGTTTCTTGTGATTTATGCATTAAGAAAATGAAGTATCTGCACTTCACAAATACACTCAGTAGACTAAAAACAAACAAACAAAAAAAACCAGTTCAGACTCTCATTTGGAAAAGGAATGGGGGCGAGATACAGCAGTCTGATCTGAAACCCTTCTGAATTCTCACTGATCAGGCATGGCCAACCTATTCTGTGGAACTGGGAAGAAGTTTCTTAATGACCTGGCTTTTGTTACAGGAAAGACTTCTTAGCCCATTGTTCTCCAAGACTCCAGGAAATACCTTCTGGGAAGTTCTTCCTTGTTTTTTGGTGTTTTTTGTTGTTGTTATTTTGTTGGGTTTTTTTTTTTTTTTTTTTTTTTTTTTTTTTTTTTTTTTTTTTTTTTTTTTTTTTTTTTTTTTTTTTTTTGGTACTGGGAATCAAACTCAGGACCTTGCAGGCAGGCCCTTATACTGCTGAGCTATATCCCCAGCCAATGCTTGCTGATTTCCCTTTATTGCCTCACTGGAGATGGACTTTGGAGATTGTTGCCTCCTTGTAGAATGTTAAGCTTTCACCATGAAAGCATGGGCCTATCATGACTTAAGTTTCAGTCAGTCTAAGATTTTGTATGTTAAAATACACATAACATAAAATTTATCATTTTAATCATTCTATAGTTCTGTGGCATTAAGTACATTCACATTTTTGGGCAGCCATTACCACTGTTCGTCTCCCAAACTTTTCATCTTCACAGACTGAAACTCCATATTCATTAAACAATAACTTATTCTCTTCCTGACCTCTGGCAAGCAGCATTCCACTTTCTCTATAAATTTGTCTACTCTAAATATCTCATATAAGTGGTACTGTAGAATATTTGTTCTTTTCTGTCTGACTTATTTCACTTAGCATAATATCTGCAAGTTTCATCCATATTTTTTTTTGTTTTCCTCTCTCTGCCCCAGTGTGACCCAGAATTTCTTTTTAAGGGTAAATAAAATTTCATTGTATCATATTTTGCTTATCTGTTTATCTATGTGTAAGTGAACATTTCAGTAGCCCCCACCTTATGACTATTATGACTAATGCTATTATAAACATAGAAATGAAATGCAAATAACAGTAAATCCCTGTCTTACAAACATTCCTCAAGTTGCAAACTTTTACAGATTCAAATGGA
This sequence comes from Dolichotis patagonum, assembly GCA_004027295.1. Lineage (NCBI taxonomy): Eukaryota > Metazoa > Chordata > Mammalia > Rodentia > Caviidae > Dolichotis > Dolichotis patagonum. Next base: position 125,468 of record PVJX010002396.1, read on the forward strand.
TGTTACATTCAAATATTCATAGAGGCAAACAAATTGTGGGAGTAGTTCAAATGTCTGTTGGGTGTTGTCACAGTTGTGCTGCTGTGTGCTTACTGTACGGTGCTCAGTCAGAGCTCAGGATGTCTGGAAGCAAGAGGAAAAGCAGTAGTATGGGGTGCATTGCTAGGAAGTGCCAAGCAATATACATTGTGTATTTGGGTCAGAGGTGGTTAAGACTCAGTTTGTCAGACTTATGAACATTCTTCCAGAATGAAACTCATTTGTAAGTCAGGGAGTTATTGTATTTGTTTGAATGCCTGATATATAGATATAGATATAGATATAGATATAGATATAGATATAGATACAGATATAGATATAGATAGATATCCAGAAATAGGATTTGTTAATCATATGATAATTCTAATTATTTTGAGGAATTGCCATACTATTTTCCACATCTTTATATATTTCCACCAGCAGCACACATGGGTTCTGATTTATATGTTTGCCAATACTTGCTATTTTCTTGGTTTTCTTGGTTTGGTTTGGTTTGGTTTGGTTTGGTTTGGTTTATTTATTTTTTTAAAAAAGGGTCTTGCTGTGTAACTCAGGCTGGCCTCGAATTCACTATGTAGCTCAGACTGGTCTCAAACTCATGGCAATCCTTCTACCTTTGCCTCCCTAATACTGGCATTACAGGTATGCACCACCATACCTGGCTCTTGTTTTGTTTCTTCATGGTCATTCTAGCAGGTCTGAAGTGGAGTGTATGGTGTTTGTTTGTTTTGTGGTATGGTGGATTGAACCCAGGGAGTCACATGGAGCTGCTTCTCTAGCCCTTTTTATTTTTGAGATAGTATCTTGCTAAGTTACTAACTCACAAAGTTCTGCCTCAGCTTCCTGGAATACTGGGGTTAATGCCTTGTGCTGCCATGTCTAGTTATAAATAAAATTTTTTTTTCAAATTTTGACATAAGGTTTCTGTAAGTTGCCTAGTCAGACATTGAATTTGCAATCCTCCTTGTCTCACCCTCTGAGTAGCTGCTAGTTTTGGTTGTGATTTGCATTTCCCAAATGATTAGTTGTATTGAGCATCTTTTCATGGTTTTATCAGTCATTTGTATATTGTTGGAGAAATACCTGTTTAGTGCTCATTTTGTGGAGTTACTTTTTTGTTGGGTAGTTGGCAGTCTTTATATATTTTGGATATTAATCCCTCATCAGATATATTATTTGCAAATATTTTCTCCCATGCTTTCTGAAGAATGGGAGATTGAACCTACGGCCAGTGCCTGCTAGGCAAGTGCATTACCACTGAGCTACATCCCCATACCTGTTTTCTCTCATTCTATGAGTTGCCTTTTCATTCTGGTTATAGTGTCCTTGTTTTCAGTTCTTTTTTTTCTTTCTCTTTCTCTCTTCCTTCCTTCCTCCCTTCCTTCCTTTCTTTTCTTTTTTCCTATGGTACTGAGAATGGAACTGGGATCACACTGATACTGGGATCAGTGTGCCCTACCATTGAGCTCCATCCCCACCTCCATATTTTTTTATGTTGAGACAGGGTCTCATTAAGTTCCCAAAACCAGTGTTATGGTTTATATCTAGATGTTCCTCCAAAGCCTCACACACTCATAGGTGGATCTTTGAGTGGATGACTGGATCATAGGGGTATAATAATCATCAGTTGATTAGTTGACTGCTGAGTTTATAGCTAACTTGCTGTTTGGATGTTATATATTGCATCCCAGTGATGAGAAATTACCTAAGATAGCAAGCTTCTTCAATTTTTATTTTTTATGTATTTGTTTTTGCATGTGTGTGGTCTTAGGGATTGAACCCAGACCTTGTATATTCTAGGTAGTTTTCTGCCACTAAACTACATCATTGGCCTAAATTTCTAGTTTTTGTTTATTTTCTCTTCTTCCTCCTCCTCTTCTTCCTCCTCCTCCTTCTTCTTTTTTGGTACTAGGGATTGAACTCATGACCTTGTGCATATATGCTGCTGAACTAAACCCCCAGCCTTTATTTGTTTTATTTTTTTTAATTTTAATTAATTAATTAATTTATTTATTTTTCCCATCGCCCTTCCGCTTGTTTTATTTTTTTGAGACAGGGTCTTATTATGTAGTCCAGGCTGGCCTTAAACTCACTGTGTAGCCCAAGCTGGCCTTGAACTATGACAATCCTCCTATCTTAGCCTCCTGAGTGCTGGAATTACAGAGATGTGCCACCTTACCCAGATTCTAGGGTTTGTTTGTTTTTGTTTTGTTTTTTTGGTACCAGGGATCAAACTCAGGACCTCGTGCTTGCCAGGCAGGTGCTTATGCTGCTGAGCTAAACCTCTGGCCAGATTCTAGTTTTGATAAAGTGTAGTTTACCTACTTTTCTTTTTCTTTTTTTTTATTTAAAGAGAATAAAACAAAGCAAAATAAAACAGAATAAAGCCATTCAAAACAAACCAGTGTAAGTGACACAAGACTTCAAAACAATAGGAAATCAACAATGGTTACCATAATGTCTCTTGTTGTCTTCAAAATAGCTGCAGATACCTTCAGGCATAGTAAAAATCAAACAAAACAACAGAATAGAACCTATAAAAACAAAACAATGCAAAAAAGTATTTCAAAACAAGATAATAATAAATCCAAAATGGCTACCATAATATATCTTGTTACCTTTGAAATAGCTTTATTATATCAGATATAATAAAATCAGACAAAACAGAATAAAACCCAACCCAAAAAAAACAATGAAAATGGTAAGGGACTTCAAAACAAGATAATAGGGAATTAACAGTGGCTACCACCTTCAGAAGGAGATCCTCCATATATGCACTACTGCATATTGTTATGCTCTGAATAGATGATCAGACTACCAGCTTTAGCTCTGAAAAGTCAGTGAAACACTAAACACTATAAGCATTAAATTATATTTTACCTCAATAGCCATCATCACAGCCTGTGTTCCTCCAAATCAGCTGGTCACTTACAGCAGGGGGGTGGGGGTGGGGATGGTTGGTTCTTGTTTCCCAGCCCAAGTGCCAGAAGGGACTGGCATCTGGCTGTTTCCACAACGGTCCACACATGGCGCCAATTCACAGGGCTTGCTTCTTGGTGACTTTTATTCTCTGCCCCCACAGTCCACAAATCAACCTACTTTTCTTTTGTTATATATGTTTTTGTGTCATATTCAAGAATCATTGCCAAATCCAGTATCATGAAGTTTTTCTTCTGGGTTTTCTTCTAAGATTTTTATAATTTTTTATTGTTTGTTTGGCTTTGTGAGACAGAGTTTCACTATGTAGATCAGGCTTGTTTTGAACTCAAATTATTTTTTGTTTGCTTCTGAGACAGGGTCTCACTGTGTAGCTCAGGTACACTTTGAACTCACTATGTAGCTCAGGCTGGCCTTCAACTCCTCCTGCCTCAGCCTCCCAAGTGCTGGGATTACAGATGTGCACCACCTTGCCTGGCTTTGAATTCAGTTATAGAGCCCAGGCTGGATTTTTTTTTTTTTATACCAGGTATTGAACTCATGTCCTTGTGCTTACCAGGCAGGCACTTATGCCACTGAGCTAAATCCCCAGCCCTCTTCCAGGCTGCATTTGAATTCATAGTAATCCTCCTGCTTTAGTCTGTCAAGGCTAGTATCACATGCATGTGCAAAGATTTTAATTTTAGCTCTTAAATTTAGATCTTTGGGGCAACCCATTCAGGACCCCTCCTGTCTCTCAGGAACTGTTCCTACTCCCCACTCCCCATTCCTATTCTCAAATAAATTTTCCTATTCTTTTTTTTTAAATTTTATTTAAAGAGAAAAAACAAAGAAAACAACCAAACAAAACAGAAAAAGGGTAGCAACAATACAATTTTCCTACTCTTGACCTCAAAAAAAATTAGATCTTTGATCCATTTTGTAAAGGGTCCAGTTTCATCCTTTTACTGGTAGATATCCATTTTCCCATCTCTGTTTTCTATTGGTCTATATGTCTATCCTTTTAAAAATATTTTTAAATGATATATAAAGACAACATAGTGTTCATTGTTAGAAAACTTTCCTAACATGCTCAAGACCCTGAGTTCAGTCCCCAGTAGCACCAAAAATAGCCAGGTGTGGTGTTGCACACCTGTAATCTTAGCACTCTGGGGGACTGAGGGAGGAGGATCACCAGTTCAACCCCACCCTGGGCAATTCAGTAACTTGGTGAGACTCTTATCTAAAAATAATAATTTAATAAAATATCAGTGTGTAAGCACTGGGTTCAATCCTCAGAACTACTAAATAAATAGTCTTGTGGCCCTGAAGCAAGGCCAGCAGATCACTGTAGCTGCTGGTTTCAAACAGGAGCCTAAAGAGAATTCTTTCTGTGGTCTGTTGGCCATTTCAGAACTTTGGAAATGGAATGGTAAATTCATCAGAAAGAAATAGCAGGTGAGTATGGCGGACTTTCGGGGGCCTGCAGGGGAGAGACCCTGGCGCCTCGGGACCTGCACTGTGTGGTTGACTCAGGGTGCCTGGAGAACAAGGAGCTCCTCCCCTCTTTGGGGGGCAGCTGAGAGTGTGGCCGACTTTTGGCAGCCTGAAGGAGAGAGACCCTGGCACATCGGGACATGCACCGTGCAGTTGACTTGGGGTGCTGGGAGAACAAGGAACTCCTCCTCTCTCTGGGGGCAGTTGAGAGTGTGGCAGACTTTCAGCAACCTGAAGGAGAGAGACCCTGGCGC